>KZ061897.1:139594-171640 GCA_002091835.1 Anopheles maculatus
GAAAGATAAAGCCAGCGTGACTCCGTGGGTGCGTTGCAATTGAACGTGAAACGATTGGTAATTGTGGGGTACCGTTTTGCTTCCCGTTCTAGGGCGTACTGGAAGCGAAAAGGGCACTGGCAAGACAAGAGGATCAATAGAAGTCATATGTGGTTTACCGTTTTCATCGTAATCGTTTTCATTAAACGATTTCTAGACCCTGTGGGGTGTTTTCCGCGGAACGGAAAGCACAACTATTACAGCAGCATTCCATCTCGTGACGTGTCATTCTCATGCCTAGTCGAACCCACACGGCGTGGTTCATCCATTAGTGTCACCAGCATGAGCACAGCACGTGTGCGTGTGTGTGTGTGTGTATCTCGCAACGGCAAGTACGCTCCGACACGCCACTTCGGATAAATCTGGTATGCGGTACGCAGCCAGCTGCTCACTGTCAGGGACTGGGCGCCTCCATCAATGTGCAGGGTGGAAATAGCTGACTGAGTTCGTCACACACTTCACATTTAGCCATCGAACCTTGGCAAATTGCGATTGTGATTCGTGTGGATTGTAGCTACGTGGGTATGCGAACACGGTGATTTGCTTTGCCACGTGTGTAACGAATCGATGCATAAGCCTCCGCACCGTGTGGCAATAGAATGATTAGCTTTATCCAATCTAAGAACCAACCTGACGCACAATGGGATGTTTCGGGATTAAAACACAACGGTTTCTTAAATTCTATTTGAGTGTTAGACACAGATGACACAGAATCTGAGCATATATTGAATCAGTAAATAAATAAATTCATGCAGACTTCAGGTAGTTTAAATTACAGTGTTAGCAGATATATTGCCAAACGGACATTGACAGGATGATTGATAATGTATCACAAAATTGAATCATTTTTCATAGAATAAATGATCGAAAGTTTAATAAAATACTTGTAAAATCCTATATAACTGTTGTATAAATATATCGCTGTTGTCTAAATTTCTTGAACACTAGTCTTGTGCGATATCCTTCTAAAAAGTCATTAATAATGATTGCTATTTTAGAACATCTGGTTGAATAAAGAGCTATCACCATAAGACATAAAAAAAACGTACTGAAGCTATCGTAGGCTCTAATGTACTCTAGTATAGTAAAAATAGATGAAATTTACAATATTTTACCAAATCTAATCTTTCTCTCCCAGCGTGCAGCATCGCATGGTAAGCCGTAGAAAGACTTTCTACCCAATGGAGATGATTTCAAAATTTTCCATTCCGAAACATTCATATGGATGAGATGAAATGATTCCCGACCATTGAACCGGCAGGTAGCAGTTTCGGCAGAAAACGAAATCAAAGTTGAATCGTTTCGCTGGCCCACGATAAAGCTAGGGCTGGTTTTGCAACATTCTGCAATGCTCATATTAATTCCAACGCCCTTTCCCATAGCGAGGCAGGGTAATGGCGCTAGTACAAAAACACCTTGGTTCCAGCCCGGTTCCCGAATACCTGGTTCCCAGTAGCGTTTCCTGAGGTAATCAGAAACTTTTTGCGGTGGCGCTTAAAAGTGCTGCTGTGGCGAAATTTGGCTGACGTCAATCATGTACTGTAATTGAGCCCTTCAGCTCCCTTCGCAAGACACCGCGAACCGTGGTTCAGATACACCTGACAGGCGTGGAAATGAGCCAAGGGATTACATGGAAAGGCCAATCGCTTGT
Organism: Anopheles maculatus; assembly: GCA_002091835.1. Classification (NCBI taxonomy): domain Eukaryota; kingdom Metazoa; phylum Arthropoda; class Insecta; order Diptera; family Culicidae; genus Anopheles; species Anopheles maculatus. The sequence goes on from KZ061897.1 coordinate 141,285, forward strand.
AGTGGAGTGTGGCACATTTAACCAGTGGCCACTAGCACGTTGACAGCAGCTAGGCAGGACTGTAGCAGGACGGCTTCCCTCGACCTCGTAATGTGCGTGGGAACGAAGCGGTTATAAAATTCGCCATGTTTCGTCCCGTTCCATGGGTAAGATAGCTTAATTTTTGCGAACAGCAGAACCCATTTTTTAGCCCCCGTTCCACGGATTCAGTCAATCGTCTCCCGATGGTATCCCACCACGGCATTAGCAAGTTAAAACCGCGAATTAGTGTGACTGAGGTTTCTTAATTAAATACACCATGCACGATTCACTCTCTGTCTCTGGCTCGCACTCTCTCTCTCTCTCTCGCTCTCTATCTTTTGCTCGTAACAGCACAGTAGCTGTTCCCAGCCGAGAAATGTATCGGATTCATAATGACATCCAGGTGGAGATTTGTAAGTTTGTTAAACCTGATGCTTTTAGTGTTTGAGCTTTGAGTGCGGTAGGGTCGACAACAACAGTGTGGAGATTACATTCCAACAGGGTAATTTACCTATTCCCCGTAATTGGAGACGGTCGGTATAAGTCTCACCAACATCATCATCACCATCATCATCATCATCATCGACCATCAGTGGCAGCTGCTGCAGCGCCAGTTGATTCATGTATTTATGCGTGGTGATTAATTATTTGGCTGTAATTTGTATTTGCAACCGCAACCCTGTTAGTTCGTGACTGGAATATTATGAGCGGCTAGAGTGATGATACTTTCCCATCTCACACCAGCTATAATTTGCCGGTTTTTGGAGGAAAAACGGACCTCCGGGGAGGGGAACATTATTTCAATCAGCTGACGATTGTCGGATCATTTCACTGGTAAGAGGCATAGTCGAGAAGTGAGTGATGAATTACAAATGCAACCATAGTCCAGCAAATGAAGCTCATCAGTTGGGTTTTGGAAAATGATTTTACCAATAAATAGTATACAATTACTTGGAAACACTTGACAGATAAACATGGAAATTGGAATGGGCTAGAAACAATGCAATCGTATGCTTTACTATTCACATCGGTAATTAATATTTGGCTGGGAAAATTGTTTCATTTTATTCACCTTCAATGCTTTTAGAGATATCAGATTTATTGTTGCTACCTATTGTTCTCCTACCTTGTTGACAACTAAAAACCATATATTTGAACAAAGTTGTAAATAGTATTCGTAATAAATAAGTTTGAGTTGAACAATATCTTAAAAGCAACATTCATTTAGAACTTGGTATTTACCTAATTTTTTTATTCCTTTGTTTTCTAGCAGTTGAAATTTTGAAGATTTACATATGTACATAGTTGAAATTTTGAAGATTTCTGTTTACGTTTAAACTTTCATTCTAATGTCGCTATCATAAAATTAGAAGAGTACAATGATTCTCAAAACTAGGTTTTTGGTAAGCAGAACAAAGAGAAACCCCTTAAAAATGGCTCTGTTTGCTAGCTGGTATGATTTACTTGATTCCCAAGCTTGACCTGTTCTATCGAGCACTTCTATCAGACATGATCAGGTCACCACTCTTTTTTCAATTGATCGCTGACGAGCACCTTTCAGGTGGCGCATGAGTCTAACATGAATGTGGATCACGTGATAAAACAATTCATTGTATCCTGAAGGCTTTTGTCACCGTTAGAATATCAGCCCTTCCAAACAGCTCAACAAGCTCGTGGTTATTTCTTATTCTGTTCGCAATTACCACCAAAGACAGTCCTAAGCACTTGCTGTTACAAATGGACAATTGCATTGCCATAATCCGTCAGCGTAGTCCAGGACTCGTGCCCGTGTAGGACCACAAGTCATATTACTGGACGAGTCGTCATGATTATAGGAGTTTGTGAAGCTCGTATTAGACAGAACTCCACTGCCATCTTGAGATCGTCACCGCCTCCGATAAACAGGTACTTTGTCTTCGTGAATGATGTCTCGATGCCACTGATGTCAAAATCTGCGTCTTGCATAAAAGTGATCCCGATGAGATACAAACGATTACAACAGCATGTTAGACACTCTCAACCTCTTAGTCTTCTTAATGAGTGGAGTACTCATTGTGGCCCTTAACAACAAAATTTCAAATGTCTGGTGGCACTGATGAGTTCGTCCAAGGATGACCAGAGCATTTCGGGCAGGGCTGTGTTATGTTTTTTAGTTAGATATATGTACATATGTGAAATATTTCATATCAGACGGAAAAAATGTAATAGACCTGTAAAATCTTGTTTTAGAATTCACTATGTGGTGGAGCTGTTTTATGATAATCGACAAATAATATCATCGTACTATATCAGTGGTGGATTACAGTTAAATTACGAAAGATGGGAGTTTTACGGCAATTATTCGTTTGCTATGATGTAATGCTTTACACTCGCGCTGTCGTTTATCATCTGCTAATAGCAGTTGGATTACGTGCTGGTTCAAAGAATTTTGTAAGGTATCATTTTCAGGTATCATGGAATGCACAGCAATCAAGATATCCAATTTATTGAACTTTGGATGACCACGGCTACTGACAACTTCACGTGGAGCATCTTTTTTCGAATGCGATAGGACCATTGACCGAAGCATACTAACGGTTTTAGATACAGCGTTGACAGATTCGTTAACTTTCACTGCGGGAGTCGATTAATTTCTTTGCTAGTTTCGTGCAACCCACAACGGTAAACACATCAAATCGTCCGCTCGTGATAGAAGCTATTTGCAGTATAGTAATCCACGATGGTTGGCGTAGTACGACGAATCATTAAAACAAAAACAAAACAAAAAAAAACCAATCATGTACCATACATCGCGTTCGCTGTGCAAGGGACAAATGGTTACTTCTCGGCCAATAACCCGACGCTGCTTGAAAACCCTGTGTGGTTGTTCTCTCCCTAATTATGAGACTTAATTGAAAACACAGTCACAGTCACAGTATTTCTTGCTTTCACGTTGAACAGCTGAAAGGTACCGAGGTGCGATTAGACAGTACCACGGGAAGGGCAACCCCAAAAATATAAAATTATAATTCCAAAATTAGTTTCCCCGCGTTCCAACTGGACGCTTTGGGACGGGCCGTTTGGGGCGGTTGGGGTACTGGGACTGGGCTAATGATGGTAAACCATTAAGGTCAAGCCTCGACAACATTTTGGTCCTCGGTCGATGGCGTTCGAAGCGGGATTGAATAAACAATCATTACGCGATGAAAGTGGTGACGTGCTTTTTCCCACCGTTTTTCCCGGGGTGCCCTGGTGCTCGGAGCGCGGTGTACGCAAGGATTTAATTAAATTCCTACATTTTACAAACCGGTTACAACCGGTGCTATGGGTCTATTTTCGAACGGAAGCGGAACTGATCGACGCGCCTTTCGTGTGTTGCTTTCGTGTGGCCGGGTGGCGCACACAGTGTGAACTATATTAGTGAACACGACAAAAGAGTGAACGGTATTTAGGGCAAGAGAATGATATTAATTTCGCACAACCACAGCCCCGTGCGAGCGTGTGTGGCTGTATGTTTATTTTTCTGCCATCCTTCATTACCGATTGCATGCGTGTGCGTTTGTGTATGTGTGTGTGTTACAAGCGAAAGGAAACGAAAAATGCGACCGACATGTTCGGACCGTTTAATGGCGCTCGTTAAGGGGGCCTCGAGCGTTTCCGTTTCGTAGGTGGCCGTTTGTCGATTTTGTGGTCGCACAAGTCAATGCGCTCACTCGGAAGCAGTTGGCGAGTGGGTAAAGGAACACAAAAGCTTCGGACAAAGCGTGAAAAATAAAAACACACCGAAAGTATAATCAACATCGAGTCTTATCATCGTACGGGGCCAGAACCACTGTCCAGCAACGGTGCTGATTGGTGTCGATTTATTGATGTGCCCATAAAAACGAGCGGTTGTTTGATGATTTTCCCATTTTGGTGGTCGCGAAACGACATTGTTTAAGTGGCCGTCGGAGTGGTTTTTGGAGTGGGCATTATCTTTAGCTGCGTGTGAATTGCACTTCGCGATTGGGCGGGCCCTTCGGGGAGCGGGCATTAAATGCAATCGATTATTGAATACGTTTGTCAGTTGCACAATAGTGAAGTGTAACATGATTTAATGATACTTTCGATCATATTGAGAGTATAAAGTAATTTTAAGGAGCTCTTAGAGTTAGTTTTATGCGATATGCGAAATTTTTTATTGTTTCGGATGGTCGTCTCTAGTCCTAGTTGGAAAAGATAATAGGCAAGTTCATCTTCATGACAGCAAGCCGTGGGAGTTGATGGTGGATCAATTGATATTCATATAAGTTTGGTGTGCTTGGCTCGAACTCCAATTTCCGGAAGTTTTTGCACTCTAGTTTATCTCCCTTCATATATACGGAGCAAATGCTGCAGAGACTTCGAACACAAGGCATCGATTCGTTACACCAAACCGTTCATGAACAATATAATGAATTAACTGTTCGACTGCTGCACCACCGTTTTCGATCAGGTCGATTACTACTCTGCCGGTGCGTGGTGTCTTGTTATTCTTGAACCGACGGAAGAACTGTGCTAGGCGACAATACCATGACACCGTCAACATACTGTATACCCTTATTTCGATAGACCGATTTCACTTAGGTCTGAAGATGTTTAGGTGAACTTTTTTCTCATAATAAAACGTAATTATTTGCATCATGAATATGTTTTTTAGTTTTTTATTCATGTAGAGCGGCCTGGCAGTATTGCTATCATGAATATGTTAAAACAATCAAATGTTTCATCACTGTGAAAGTAATAATCGAAAAAAACCCAAATAAATGGGTTTCCCCCATGAATGTAATTATGATATGATGAACACTAGCTGAGCTACCTTTAACTGAGCTCATTAAAAGCTTTTCGCAGTGAGCAATAGTGTGCCAGTTTCATACAACTACAGCCAGCCAGATGAGTTGACCGCAAGAGTTTTCCCAAATGAAAAACAGCAACATTTGACAACGCAATGGCAACTGATAAAGCATTATACATTGCAATAATTACACTATCGTTTGCCACAAGCTGAGTCCCCATTTATGGACCCGAACGCTGCTCAGCGCGTTGTATCGTGCAAAAACTTTTGAAAATGTAACAAAACCCTTCTGAGGTTTACCGTGTGTGGATTACACTGTACATATAATTAACTTTCATTAGTATTCTAGGGAAATTGGAACGAACGTACGAGTGTTACCATTTAAGTACTGGTGCGTAAAATGAATGGTGCACAAATGCTGGCACGAACGAAAACAACATAAAGAAAAAAAAAACAAAATCAAAGTGCGTTAAAACATATTCCACGAATGATTGTAATTCAGGCTAACGGTAAACATTTCGCATCAAGGTGAAAAATTGATCAAAAATATCAGCTTGAGAGCAGATTTAACACACACATACACACGCTTCTTCACCGTACACCGAAAATCAAGTGTTCGGTTGAGACTGTTTTTTCCGGTTCGACAAATTTCCATGAATCCGCATAAGAAACAAACGTCCGCAAATAAAATTGAACCCTTTGAGAGGTAGAGCATATTGATCGGTGAATTTCCAAACGTTTCAGAATGCACAGCATGGCCAAACCACCTGCCAAAAGTGGATGTAAATTTGGAAGATATAGAGAAAGGCAGAGAGAGAGAGAGAGAAAGAAGACGAAAGAAAAAAGGCATCACATCAACTGATTTTTGTTTGATTTAGAAGTTTTCCTCGTATTGTCTGGTTGAATTGAGTGCGAGTTCTTGTTTTGGGTTGGTGTGTGGAGCCATCTTGCGTGTTTTTTTGTTTCATTGCTTCTTTCGCTTGCTTCATTTTCCAAACCAATCTATCATACCTTTAGAAGGGCGTCAGTCTTCGAACCGTGTCACGAAACCGAACCGTGAAACAAACTCGGAAATGGTAGGCGGATGTTTTTGGGATGAATGATTTGGGCTGCTTTGGGTCGAAATGCCTCGCAGACCTAAGGAATCTGGAGACAGGCAAAAGACGGCGACAGTCCCCGTTAGGAATATGACAATTTGATTGAGTTTATGCAGCAAACTAGGACACCAGGACAGTGCGAGTCGAGATGGAAGATCTATGTTTTGCCCCGACTTATGCCATCTGTCCATCTGTGGTGTTAAGAAATTAGAAATCCATCCCACCAGAACCAGTCCCAGTGCTAGCCGTGCACAAAACGTTTTTCCCGTTGTGCTGGGTGTGCTTTCTCTCGCTCGTACCTTGACACGCGCGAGGTTTCTGTGTGGGGTTCTGTTTACTTAGGACATGTGTACCCGTTGTTTGTCTCAGCTCATTGAATCAGCTCAAATAAATAAATCATTAGGTTTGCTGATTGATGTTGTAGCTCGGGGTGAGGCAAAAGTATCACCGAGGTAAGAACAACAGTCCGTCGATGGTTGAAATGGTAGTTGTTGAGCTGTTTTTTTTTCTAAGGTACTGTGGGCTGTGGGCTGGAAAAACAAGGCACAGAAAACGTGTCAACTAGACATAGGGATCCTTTAAGAGGGTTTTTTTTGTGGGGTGGAAAGGTTAAAAGTCACAATTAATTAATTGCTATTTGTCGTTTTATAGGGAAGGGCGTGTGCTAAGAAGTGGTAGGTCGTAATGAGTTGGGTGTAAAAAAAAGGCGATAAAAAGGCAGGTTATTGAACTGTCTGTTTCTTAGGTTTGAGACTATACTAGAGACAGCGTTGTATGAATCTTTAAATATGTTATTATATCATTTACTAAAAAAAAACTAATAACTGAAGCTTATTCAACAACCCATTCAAAGTCTAGCAGGTCAGACCAAGCAGTAAAAAAGTTATAAACTTGTCAAGCAAAAAGAACTAAACAGACTTCATAGGCTTGACCAGTCCATCGGAGTCTGGTGAATCTTACACACTGCGAATCTTATACAGTGATCACATGCATATCTCGCTTGAGCTTGTGTCCCAACCATTTAGAAAAAAAGATTTGATAATCTTCTAGTTTGAGATTTCATTGAGATTTGAATTGCACGACAGTGCTGTTGTTTTTTTTTTTAAATTAGATTCATTTGCAGCTGAATATTTGAGCAAACGGAAGACAAGTTTAGATGACGTTTGGAGGTTTACCATTCGTCTTTTCTGCGTAGCTTAATGACTTGCTAGGTCATGCAGTTCGAAAGCTAGATTTTGTTATACTACAAAACTGAGTCCGAGAATAGTCAGTCTCAGATACGAGAGAACCGTCCAGATGGGAATGGATGCCAGGTCTTGCCGGGTGAAGCACCGGTGCTAGTATTGTTTCTGCCATGAAGCAGTACATGGAAGGTAAGTTTTTCGAAAAAAAGTATAGCCCTATTCTTAATGTAGTTTCCATTCGGACTGTTTAAAAATATGTTTTTTTTCCAATATAAATTTATGTAATATAATAAATCACTAAATCTTTCGTATAGAGAAATTAAAACGCACAAAACAAATATTTATAGTTAAGCAGAAAACTAATTTCACTTTCTAAAAATAACATTAGTATTTTTGGTCACAAAAATTGCATCAAAAATAGCGTCACCAAATGATAAAAACGAAACGAATGAAAAATTATGTTTCCCCAGATAAAAATGTCACCGAAAGGTGAACAATTACCGTCCAAGTGCGACAGATGGAAGTCCGACAATAAATGGACAAATGTAATTGAATTACATTTCCTCGAACTGGCCCCATGATATTGGCCCCACAAGTTTGGCACATTGTTTTATCAAGTTCGGCTGCTGTTGTGCATCAATTACTCCGGAGGGAATTTCAGTGTGGAAAGCAGGGCACAACAAGAAACTGGAACACGCAGAAGGTTTTATAATTCTATTTGCACTTCAGCAGTGACCTTCGCATGTTAAGTGAACGAGGATGAGCCACAACAGCGAAACAATGTGAATGAGACTTTTCGCCAATGTTTTGAGGCACCACTCTCGTGGAGTTTCCTCCTTTGGGATTTGCTTAAAAGCTTGTCACGATACAGGGGTTTCTTCTTGAAAACGGCGTCCAAAACCAAAGTGTGGTCGAAGTGTGGAGAGCGTAACGATATGAATTTGGAAGTGTCTAGAAAATGTTGCCTGAAGGATACTGTGTTATACTTTTTCTTTTCGAGGGGTTTTTTTTAATAACATCACTAGTTAACAAGAGAATTTCCTTCTTCCGGCGGCGCTTTTTTTGTCGTTGTGCATTGTTTGATTTCTATTTTTAGCGCGCAAGAATCGAACTGGTGACGACGTAGAAATACCATTTCTCATTCGCTTTTTATTGCAATCATCAGTTTTGTGTGCACGCGCGAGAGAGAGAAAGAGAGAGAGAGAGAGAGAGAGAGAGAGAGAGAGAGAGAGAGAAAAAAAAAATAAGACGTGTGGGTTTTTCGTGATGAAGAATGAGAAAAAACGCGCTCAAAATCAAACCGAAAGCCTCCTTAACCGTGGGTTGACATGGCCGATGGATGGATGGATGGATGGAGCGTGAAATGATTTATCGTACCATGTCCAGCCATGTCGTCAGTCATGGCCCCGCTTGGGAGAGTGATAGCGAATGGGTGGGAGCAAAAAATCTTGTTGCCTATTGGTTAAACGTCAAATCACTCATCGGTGGAACAGTGTACAGAGTCGAAAAGTGGCGGCGGGGGTCGAGATTGATTCGCTTATAATTATAAGTGATTTCTGATCGAGTGTACCATTCAATATATTATCAAACAAAACAGGTTGCGAGTACAATGTAAAGGGAGGACGATGCAGTGAAGTACGTCATTTGTACCTTTGTTCAATGGGAGCAAAAAATCAAACCGCTTTGTTCTAAAACGTGTGCAATGTGTCTAAAAGCCACTACCCGATCTCACCATGTGCATCGTTAGCTTGCACTTGTCTTAAGGTTTGCAAGTGTTTGTCTTTTTGTTTTATGATTTTAAAGTACGAACAAAGACTTGCACGAAGAAATTTGGTGCATCAAACAAACCAAGACCCGTTCTGACGTTCGATGCGATCTAGAGGGGAATGCTTGTTTCCTGCTTCCACCACGTATTCCACCACGTACGTATAGAGATGAAAGAGGTCCAAGAGACCCAACGTCTCTCAAACTCTACAAACAACAACAACCACGTACGTACCCTTCGGCGCTTATTAATATTCCCGGGCAAGGATAACGATTGTTAACTTTCAGGTTTTTTTTTTGCCTTTGCTGGCCAACAAAAAGGGGAGCAAACTGTTTGCATCACTCAGCAGCTTGACTTGATAGCAGCAACAGGTGCAATACATTTATACACACCCTAACATGGGTTCTAGTGGGCGAGTGTCGTGACCTTAGGCTATGACGAATTTTCCACACGCTTTACCAGGGGTTCTGATAGTTGTTTACCTTGTTTGTTGTTCCAGCAGGTTTTTGCTTGTTTGTTTGAACCGTTACTACGCAGCACTTGTTTCTTCTAGAACAATACAAAGATTCCCACAGAAACGGCATTTAGCAACATCTCTTCAGGATATCTATCGTGCGATGCCGATGCCGATAAGAATCATTAAACCAACGGAAGGAATGGTGATTGTTTTGTGCAATTAATGTATGTCCCTTTCCACGACCGTCGTGCACGAAACAAAAACCTCCTTCCGAGCGTTTTATTGACCCGAAACCGATCAAAGTGAAATAAAAAAAAAAAAACACGCAACTTCGTTCACTGGGCGTGCGATAGCATCGTCGGCGGAAGGTAAACACGAGCTTCCTTGGGCGTACAATTCGAGCGGTGAGAAGGTTGCGTGATAGCTGCTGATACCGTGCCTAGTGCGGTTGGCTGGTTGAACGTATTGCGTCAGCGAATGAAATTCCGTAGAAGACTCGTTCGCACGCCTTTTAGAACGTGGGTTCGCGGGGTTTCCCGTTTTATGAGTTTCAAAAGTTGTAATTGCAGCGGACGTTTATGGAGCGTACGTGTGTGGATTAGTTTCGCATTTTTGCGCCAGAGATATGAGATCCGGCCGGAGTTTTGGTGGTAAGAAGCTACCGGCATGGAAATGTTTCAAGGAGCTTCAAGAAGTGAAAATTGGTTTAAGAAATTGGCTTGCAACAGTTTGCTGCAAGTGTGAGCCGTACGTGTGTGTTAGAGTAAAAACGGAACAAGACTCGGTTTAGCTCATTGATGACGGTCGCGGGTTCGAATCTTTTTAGGTAGTCTGTCTACATGTTACAATTTTTAAATTAATGATTATTTTCGCGACATCGTTCTATTGCCTTGGTGCATGACAAGTTGAGTACGGTTAATTTTGAAGATACTGTTTAATGCTGTATTTCTTTTTTTGTTAAACATTTCCATTTCATTCCATTGCGTATCCAGTTTTTGTATAAGATTTCGACATGTTGAAGTATATTGTCAAAAGCCACCTATTATGGAAAATAAGTTAGCATTAGCAACAATATAAATGCCCAAGTAATCTTATACGTCGAGAGGTCCCGTAAGTGTGGAATGACGTTGGATCTAATAAAGTCTTTTTGGAAAATGTATAAGGAATCGTGGAAACGGATTGAAGAACTGACAATGTCTAATGTACATGCTCGTACATGTACGACGATTTTACTACTGTATAGTGAATTAGAATCGCTACGCTCCAGAAGGCAGTACATGTCATGATACCTGAATACCCAGCACGAATTGTCCTTTGGGGCCATCTAGGTATATAGAACGAGAAAACTCAAAAGGGCAAAAACGGAAATATTGAAATATTTAATAGTGACGACGGCGTTAGATTGGGAGCTGTAACCAAGGACTCCTGCATCAGCGGTCCTCCTAGTTTTAAGCCTTGTTCAAAGCTTCGTTTGAAATAAACTTAATAGTCACCAAAAAATCAAAACACACCAGTTGGGCTTATGAAAATCAAATCGTGGTGTGAGAGAACTGTTAATGCTGGCAAATTCACGAATCGCATCCAACACCACTTTGCAACCACCGAGGGTAAAACCTTCAATCGCAATTTGAGCATTAATGCGCCCAAAACTAGTCCACATGGAAATAAGAAACACTAACATTTACGGTGTTCCTGACCATGGCCGCGCGATTGATATATGTGGTTCGCTTTCAACATATCCATTATGCACGTTTCCTTACCCATCTGTTAGGCTCATTGACAGCTCTTTATCGTTGTGATAAGCGAGGTTTCCGTTCGGCAATCTGCATCCAATTCGTATCGATATGATGATACGTTCATGCTTTATTGTTTTCAACGGTACATTTAAACGAATGCCATTCGAAAGCGTAACAGATTGATAGAAGTGCTGCACCTGTCAGAGCGTTGTCCGTTGGCCTTAAAATATCGGTCTACCGGAGGTTATTCGTATCGGATTCAAGAGTGTGGGTGCGAGCAAAAAAAATAAAAATCTTTCTCCAATCCTCATACGGAAAACACAGTTTGAAATGGTATTTGTGGTAGGTTTTCATTCGCCAGAGTGAGCCGCTTACGCCACACAAGAATTGTGCGAATATACCCTCAACAAGGCTGCCAATCAAACGGCGAAGGTTTTGGGTGCTCATGCCCATGTCTTTGCTACTTGTGCCTATATCGCCAGGCAAAAAACAACGACCAACGACTACACTCTAGTACGTTTTCGCTATCAAGCCGATGATGATGAGACCCTTTCGTTTTTTTGTGAGTAGGTGGCTGGTTTGTTTGTTTACTGTATGTGTGTTTCGTCCTTTGATGGCATCTTTGACGTGCGTGTGATGCTTCTTACGATGGCGTAGTGGCATTCACCTCGATTCAGAAACGTGTACATGACCATGTGCTAACTTTTCACATCAATAATGAATTAGACATTCTGCATTTCTGCACTGTCAATCATCGTTACTGGTCTTGCGCGGTTCACGCTAGTTTGTTCTGGATAACGTTGAAGTGTTTTATGTTGTTTGGTATGTATCTGCTATGCCTGACGAACGGATTATAGATTGGCTCGTGATTTTCGATCAGTTTTAAACAGCAACGATGGCGTGTTAATAAAAACTACTAAATGATAAAGATGCTGATCCCGCCACATTCGCTTGCATAAGTTGGAAAAAGCTGAAGTTGCGTGCTTTAAAGCTTTCAATCATTTAAATCAAGCAAATATGATTTTGGCTAATTCGAAGGTATGCTTAAGATTATCCAACCAACAGATTTTTGTATATTTACATTTTGTAAAATTTGTATTTTTTACATTACTAACAAAAATTTATTATGCTTGTTTCTAGTTTTATGAATCAGGACATACAAAAGCTACTGATGGGGGACACTCACGCAAAACAATATTTTTCAATTATCATGTTGAATAGTTTAATTACCAGATAAACTGATGAGTTATGTTGCAAATAGTTTTCCAGAAACGGAATAGTTTTCGTGCGAAATCTCTCACGCTTGGACAGCAATGGGTTAATATTGCTTGTGTTCCAGCAGAATATCTCATTAGCATATCCATTCACTTCACTTAATGCTTTCGGGTAAAATCTCCGTTCCAAGTATAAATCTGGCCTCAATAATGCACTCCACATTCCGGTAAACGGAAAATGTTTCAATGTACCACTGAATGAATGAACATAAATGTTAATAAAGTTTGGAGATGAACGATAAAGTTAAAAGTGAGTGATTGAAAAAATGACAATAGTTTTAAAATGATTTTACATTCATTATCTTTTATCATCATCTGGTCTGCAACAGTGTTGTAATTGTACTAAATAAATGAAATCACATACAAAGAGGCGCAGTCACAAACCTCGTATCCTGTCCACCGACAGAACTGTTGGCACATAATAATGTTTTATGATATTTCAAATACATCCTCACCTATTACGCCTCATTTAATGAGCAGTAATAAAGCATAGGCACGGGTGCAGGAATGGGTAGAATGGAGCGTATGGAAGAAAACATATCGGAAACGACTTCCTGCCCCGCCAGGTTTTCCACAGTTTTCCCGGTTTCCTCGGAGGTTAAAATTACCACCTGAGCATTTATAGCTTCCCTTGATATTTCTGAGCCTTGGGTGCTTGGGTGTGTGTGTATGTCTGTGTGTGTCCGTGTGTTTGCGTGTATTTGTGTTCACTTGTGTGCTTTGCAGCTCGGCAGTACCATTCCTGAAATGGGTGTGCAACAGCTTGAACGGCATTTCCGTTACCGTTTTCCGGCTGCCAACACCATAGTAGAGCATTTCCTGAACCAGCTCGTAACGGGTCGCCACTAGCACGGTGCACAGGCCCTCTTTTTTCAGGGCCATCCGGGGGTGAGGCCCGAAGTAGTGAAGTTTCCCGAAAATTCGGCTAGCACTATCGCCCATAATCATGTCAATGTTAGTTTTATGTTTTGAGCGGCCCATTAAAATTTAATCGCATTAATTTCTACGAAACGTTTCCCCAGTGAAAGTGTTTGTGCTGGAAAGAAATTATGACACGCCCGTAACCGGTTTACGATTGTGGTATTTTTAATCGTTCGGCCTAATCCATCATGATCGATCGGTTTTGTGCCGACCGTACGAAGCCGGTGGACAAACTGTGACGTAGAGCTTCGGGATTGGGAGTCCGTAAAGGTCTATTTTAGGACCGTGGGCACAAGAAGCCATTGTCCGTAAGGTTAGCATCTTAAAATTGGGTCAATTGACAGTTGCTTACGAAGGCATGGTGCTGATGCTTTATATCTGTAGCTTTACGTTGTAAGGGAGAATCTTTTGCGTACTTTGCCCTTCGCATGGCACTGGATTGAGGGACCTGGCGCTGCAACAATGTGTTCCTTTCATGGAGCTTTATTAGATGTGCTCAATCTTAAACTGACAATGACTGTTTCGTTTTTATAGCGGCATTGGTCGATTGCACCTGTACCATAGAAGGTGTGTACAATCGAATGAATCAGCGGTTTGTTGGCGGGCGTATCGTAGCGTGTGCTTTGTTATGCATGACAATGTTTGCTTGCACTACAACATTTTGATTAAATTGTTTGCGAACAAGAAAAGATGAATCACAGTGATAGGTAAGGGTTGTACGGTTTATGGGACGCAGTAAAGAACAGGTTAAATGGGACGAAATCGCCAAACGTGAAACCTAATAGGACTGTGTTCAATACTTTATCATACTGATGGCAATTTAACATTGTGATTTGATATTAAGATAGAAGTAATTTTAATATGTGTAATACGTAGATTCAAAAACGTGGTTAATTAGTAATAGCTGCCAATATGTAGGGGAAAATAAACGACTTTAAAAATTATTTCATCTGAACTACTCTTGAGAGTATATAACTGACTATCCTGCCATAAGAAGAACTAATCCCAGTACGCTGGAAATATTACACCACGAACTTTCCAAGCATGAAGTGTAATAGAGGAGAAAAACGAATAAGTAAAAGAGTAAGATAAAGTTATAAATTAGTAATAAATCTCAAATATTTAATGGGAAAACTTTGCATCGATAATATATATCTTAAAAATGTTCAAGCATTTGTTGGTTTTAAATTATTGTTACAAATTGATTCAGTAGACAAACTTTAAAATGTATTATTTTTATGTTATGTGTAGCACACACAATTGCTCATTATGGAAACCATCCTAGGAAATATCATACCAGCGTTATAATTTTTGTATTTTATGAAACCAATTTTTGACGCAAAATTTCAATCTACTGGGCGTCTCCATTATGCGGAACTTTAAAGAAAGCAACGTTCTAGGTTGTCTTTAAAAGGTGCTTCTGTGGTTCTACAAATATAAATAAAAAAACGCAGAATAAAATGACATAAGAAACAGAGAACATACATTTTAAATTAGTTAATGCACAAACTCTAATACAAAACCTTGATTAATAATAGTTCGTCCTGTGAAGCGTTTCTAGAAAGGTCGATTAGGAAGCTAAACAATTGTTTCACGTAATTCTTCTGCTATCGTTCATTTTCATTCTAGCTCCCTAATATTTGAACATCAACAAAGTAAAAAACAAAAACCGCCACTACACTAGACGAATAACTCAGTTCATTCCCCGGGGACAACAGTGTGAACGAAAGAGAGACTTAACAAACGAGAACTCTGTTTCGATAACTTTCGTCCTTTGTCACCTTCTGAAGAGACTTGCGAGAAATTTTGCTACGAGAAACTGAGCGTAATAAATGGGGTGATTTTGTAGTGCTTTCCATTCTAGCTAGCTGTGTCATGTGACAAAACAAACGATGCCCAAACTAAAAACTGTGCCGCGACGAAGATGCAGCTTACCGTGAAGGATAATGAAACCCGCCGCGGCTTTGTCTTGCGTTGCGTCGAGCCGAGCATTCGTCGACGTCGCTAAATGTTGCTTCGGTTCGTTTCGTTAGGATCGTTGAGAAATTATGTAATTATGAGTCTGTCATCTGCTCGCTACAACCAAAGGAAACCCTGCATGGCGCACCTTAGCAATCACATTTTCACTCAACACAAACTTGACGAACGAAAGAAAGTTAGCCGAAACTCGACGGTGTAGACGCGCGTTGCACAGTTGCGAAAAGAATTGCTAGTAAACGAAGCAACCGTGTAGCTGATAAAGTTATCGTCGTTTTTTTTCGCTCTCTCCTTTCCAATGCTTTTCTTTTATCTCTTCCTTTAAGGACCTCGGAAGCTGCCAAACTTGTCAACAAGTTAGAGCAAAGTTAATAATGCTTCGCAAACGACACATTGCTGACGGTGTCTAGGAGTGCTCCTTTTTTTTTGGTTTTCGGTGTGTGTGTATGGTCATGTTGCGCACAGTATTGGAACTAACAGCGAGAACATGGAAAAGACAAATATAGGAAGAAAAGAAAAAAACACGTAAAGGGGTAAAAAATTTGACCTTTCCCTAGTACGTACGTGTGTCGTTTCGTGTGTGAGTGCGCATGCAAGCCTGAGCGTCCCGAAGCACCCGGGGCCAATTGCTCAAGGATGTTTTCCCATTTAAAAAGTTCGCTGCTCGAGTGGTGTAGCAGCCCCCCTCCCCCTCCCCCTTACCAGTTCCAGATGGAAACAGTTTGCCTAATCGGGCAGTTCGAACGGGCAAAGTTCGAAGGCGAGGATCGAAAGGCTACGCGGCAAAGTATGTTGTAGTTTGCCGGAGGAAACCATCCAACAACAATAATTTGTTACTTTATCGATCATGTACGACGTCAACGCTGTTGGATTTGCGTTTCGCGATTGGAAAGGCACGGTCGTGTTACTAGTTTTTGAAGTTTTTTCTATGCACGTGTGTGTTTTTTCCTTTGGTTTTCTTTCACTTCACGACTATTCTCGATCTTCGGGTTTTTTTCGGCAAATCTATAATCACTTCAAACGAAACGAAACGAAAGAGAGGGAAAGCAAAGAGCTTTACTTGAGGCAAAAGTTTGCATAGGCTTGTGATTGGGCATCCGTCGCTGTCTGTTGCTCTCGTCCTGTACAAGTTCTCTAGACGACCCTCACTCAAGGAACCCATCTTTTCGGTGATGGTTTCGTTGATCGGACCAAGTTCGGCTTTTCGGTGCCTTACATCCTTCCCAGTTTATTTCACCGAACGATAAGCGGCAAATAAGAATGGAGAAAATTATTGTATCGGAAGTTGAACCGGCTCAACTGATGATGTGACCCGCGAATCGAAATGAAGGGGCATCAGAGGAAGGGTCGACACATCCTGCTGGCCGGATGACGAAGGTTGTCAGGCTACAGGGTAAAAATCTATCAGCGCATCCGCGACCAGCAAAAGCAAACTGTTGACCTTTTCATTGTGCAAACGATGCAAACGGGAGTTTGTCAGCCGCAACTTTACATGTTTGCCGCTTCGAACACCACCGGTGGGAAGCGAGCGGGGCTAAGCGGGGGAAAGGTAAGGAACAGCAGGGGTGGATGAATACCAAAAGGATATTGTTGTTATCGGTTCGAACACGCAAATCTTGTTAGGGTATGGATTATGTTTATGGTCGATTTGGTGGAGTGTCTTTATGGCGATGGAAAAAAAACCCCAAAGAAGGTCGAACCCCAACTCAAGATCCTTATGACGGGAGGATTCGGTTTTTGTTGTTGCTGCCGTAGGTCGCATCCACTTTCACCGTGAAAGCGATGAGGGAATGGAGCGAGTTTCCTTCATCAAAATCGAATATAATGATTTGGATGTCGTTCAGCATCAGTAGGCAAAGTACTCCATTTATGGGTACGGGCCATCCCGCAAATCGTTGAAACAAACGTTTCGAGTTGATGGCGATTCTAACCATAGGTACGCAGTTTTTTGACAGATTCCTAAAATATGATGCCATGACACCCTTACGAAACGCCAATCGTTATCTCTCCACAAGGCAGATACGCGAGCTTTAAGGAGAAATGCAAAAAATAAAAACATCCCACCGGAAGAGATTTATTTCCATTTGCCTGGAGAAAAGTTTTTCGATCCCGCAAATTGCCTCGCGATAGCAATTATGAAACTTTCACCAATCGGGAGGATACTGGCGTGTTGGAGTGAGTTGCACCAAGCAAATGAGCCAAAAATATATCTTTGAGCGAAACGGTAAAAGAAACAACAACACCACAACTTGCCTAAATGACTGACGATTGCTGTGGTTCGGATGACGTTTCATCCCCGAACGCAGCCCAACGGCCCGGGCCTGGCGCAGGGTGAGAATGTGCAGTCACAACGGCAGAGCACGGTTCACCGTTTTCACCACCTTTCATCTAGCAAAGCGACCGGCATCCTAGACCTGGAGGGCATCTTCGCACAGAAATCACGTTGGTTGGTTGAAATCAAAGAAAATGATTGATGTTCAATTTCGCGGAACGGTCGCAGTGGTCCCGACGCCGTTCGACGAGGCGGTCGAGGAGGTACACGCGCAGGTCGAGTTTTTGAAGATTGTTTTATGTTTCTTCGCCGGCGTCGAGCGTCGTTTCATCCATCTTCCGGTGCTGGGCTTAGGTTGATTGCGCTCGCAGCCAAAGCCAAAGTCAGGCCAAGTGCAATACACGTCAAGCTGTCGGGGAATGCCGTGGCATCTCGCTCGCTCGCAAACCTGGCTCGTGTTCGCGTGCCTGTGGGGCGCAGCGTGTGGTGAGTAGGCTTGACGATAGTTAAGGGTGGGCAAACCGGGGTGGGCAAAGATAAAGAAGTAAACGTCGACACTCGCGTTCGCAACAACACAGTTTGTGTTGGGCGTGTTTGGTGGATAGATGTATCTTAAATTGAATTTATTCTAGCTGGGTTGCTTGAAGCATTAGAGAGGAGAGGAAAAAGGAGAAGATCAGTGGAGGGGCCCCTGACTAGCCGGAGGACTATTCAATTGTTTCAATATTTAAACAACTTTTGATCCTCGGCAGCGGTGACTTTTTGCCGCACGTAACGTATTTGCGTTGGAAAGTGACTTTAAGTAGCCGATTACTGAAAGTTTAATTTTTTGGACCAACAAAAAAACTGTTTTGATAAGTGTAACGATAAGTGTGATAACGATAAGTGTTCAACTGGATGAAATTAAAGTAATGAAACCATCTCAATTATTTCGATAATGAGAATAATTTAAAAATTACATTCATAACGTTTGGCTACTGTGTCGAGGCAATCCAGTAGGTACGGTGTACGAGTAACTTGAGCAGTAGAGGCTGTTTATTTGTGAATTCCACGAATCGGTTTGTTTTGTTCCGGTTTTTTTTGTTCATCAATACGTAATGTAATACTGTAGCTTTATGAAAACGATCCGCTGTTCCGTAGTAAAATACTATTCACAGTAAATTAGACCCTAACCGCATTGACGGTTCAAATTACACCGTTGAAAGTAATCTCATTTAGGTTCAAATTACTAAATTAAATTTTCTGTGTTTTTGGACGTCTTGAGTTTGTTAAAATTCTCGCTCGAGGTATGCCTGATTGATTTCTATTTGCTTAAAAGTAAATATCCTATTTCTAGTATTTAGTAAACGCTCCAAAAAGATCTTTTGCCATTTATATTGTTGTTCAGTTTGGTTATTTCGTACCATTAAATTGACTTCTTTTTTCTCATCATCATTTTTTTCTCATGAGCCGTGAAAGTGAGATTCGTTCATAAAACTTTTCTTGAGCATCATACTCGGCTCAACAATTAGGTTTACCTGTACTTTACCAACAAGGCAATTCCATTTCCTCACAAAAGAGATTGAGTAGAATTAGTGGAAGAAAAAAAAAAGAGATTTTCATAAATGGCTTCAAAAAAATGGGGCATCTTTCCTTTTTGCCTTCTCTAGAATCATTCGGTGAGGCTCGTCAGCTTGTTACGGTTGATTTGTTGCTAGTGCCATTGCGTACCGATGAGTGGTGTGAAAAATCACTGAATTATGCAGCCCGTGCGAGAAATGGTTTGGATTCGGTGTGTACCAGGTGTTTTTTTCAAGTATCCACATCCGATCTTGGGTAGCATTTGGGAAAAAGTTTGTTTCGTGAAGGCGGCAGCGCTAGCGATAAGATGGATGAAGCAATGGACTGTTGACGAAACAAATCGTGAAGTAATTTGCTTACATTTATCACAAATTCCGCATAACGGGGACGGTATGATGAATGTAGTTTTGTTTGATCATCGCAAAAATAAAATAAAATTCCAGTTTCATTTAAGTGCAAACAAATGTTTAACAAATCTAAGATAAAATATATCGTAATTTTTATCTTAAATGGTAGAAAACGTTTCGTTTGATTTACCAGAATTTACAATTGTCAAAATACGTCTAGCGTGAAAAGTACAAAGATCAACACAGAATTGTATGCGGACTCCAAACGGTTGGAATTGACAATGAATTCTATTTGTGTTTTGGTAAATTGCAAATCAGTACACAGCACAGGAAGCTCATCATGATATCAGAAGGCGTGTGTAAAAGGCGACAGTCAAACAAATCAGTGCAAAGCTCACTCGTGAACTAAACAAAACGAACGTGTTGGCGGAGTGTGAGGAATAAAAAAACAATGTACATAAAATCAAATGACATGCACATTAACATTTATTTACAGTACGCGAGTTAATGTAGGAAGGAAGATAGGAGAAGATGTTGTGTGTTACAGACGAAGAGAGAAAATAAAATAAGTTAAGAGTATAGCGAGAATATTGGTTGCTGAATGATAATGTCGCATGTCGTAGGGGAGATAATATGCTTTTGCTATTCGAAATTTTATTCCACAAACAAGAATTATGGACCAGATTAGCTTACGGCAATGACATTCGTATCACAATGCAATCAAGTATTGACGCTGAACATGACGTATAATCGTTTTGGGCCCATGCATGTGGCGAAGTGCCTTTGACTACAAGGCATCTTGGATTACAAGAAATGCTAGTCTACGAAGTCTCTTCAATGCTTTATTGATTCTTTCTTTGAGGTCTCTTGTTAGATAGTCCCTCTTAGTAGAGAAGAGTCATACTTAAACTGCGATTTAGGTTTAAATAACGATGCCACTTTAACTGCGAAGTCTCTTGATAAGTTGCATCGAAGACAATCTGTAATCGCCCTTAGATGATTCGTTCTCTCGGCCAACGAGGCTCCTGACAGCCACTCACTTCGTGTTCTGTAAACCTAGTCATGAACTCAGACTGGTAGTAGCCTATTTTGAGCACATAAACTATGATTTATATACTGTATAAGGCAATAACAATCAATTAGGGTATACCTTTTCAATCTCTTAAATTCAATTGTATAAAATTCAACGAATGAAACAAATGTACGTATGCAGTTTCCGAAACAAAAAAAAACCAACCCTCGCTAGCCGGCAGTAGCAAGCTGGAAAGCACAAGCAAATAAACACATTAAAAACCAAACCACTCGATGATTGTACGGAACAAAGTTCACAAACAGAATGTACTGTTAGCCTCCAGGTACAGGCAGTGCCGTAGCTCGGCTGTGTCCACCAAACCGTGAATGGTAGCCAACATTGATTGAGAACATCCTGCCGACAAGCCTAACAAGCCGTACACCGAAGCCATCGAAAATTATCCCTTCGCAACGGTTCGCTTACGCTCACGCCACCTGATTGGGCTTTTCACAGGCCACCTTCTCGAACGCGACCAGAGTGGCAAGGCACAGCTGCGCTGGTTCGAGTTCGGGGGCTTAAATTGCGATGAATGAAATCATTCTCCATGGCCGACAGTAAGATCATGGGAGGGTTTTCCCGCGAGCTCCGAGCCCCTAATGCGGTACCGGGCAGGTTGGTCTCTCGTCGAAAAGTTCCCAAAAAGCGTGTGGGCGAACGTCAAACCTTTCGCTACATCAACTGTAATCGTACCATCTCTTTCGGGCGCCGCTTCAGAAGGGAACATATAAAAACACACACACACACACACACATACACGATATTAGTCCTAAAGGCCTGTTGTTTTTCATGAACCGTGGAAGGAGGTTTTCGTTCATAAATTTGGCGTTTCGTTGATGGAAGTTTTTCGGGTGGGTCTGCAAAGGGCCAGATAAGCGCGCCCCGGTACAAGGGCTGGGTTGCTGGGTTTATGTGTGTGCAGCACACAGCAGATCATGAATAAAAAATAAACCAAAGTTGGAAATGTGAAGGCGTGAAGTTGTTCGTTAACGTGCTCCGTTCGATGCGAGAATGTGAAGACAATGCACTGCTGCGTTGTCGTTCGCTTCATGGGCCATCGGTCCCCCAATCATCTGTATTTACAATGTTTTACAATTTTGTTTCGCCCTAAAAAGAACCCATAAGTGTTTGAAAATGGACAATTGCTTGAAAATTGAGATTAAATTGGTTTAAGGCTATTTCATAAAGTCATCTTCCACAATACCACTTGCCAGCTGTGGTCTGCTTTGTTACGAAACCGAACGCTTTGTTGTAGCAAACTTTAGAAATGGCCAAGTTACTTTTGCGTCCATTTCTTTTTTCCGCTTTGTTCGTTGCCACGTGTGTGAGTGTGTATTGTTCTGTACTCGTTGTGTTTTGTTGTTGTTGTTGTTGATACATTTACCTGCTCAGTAAGATTCTTGCTGCAAAGCCTCAAGTAGCATTGTGCGGCTACACGAGGGTCGGAAAACGGTCAACAGAGTGTGAGGGAGAAGCCGAAGTAAAAGAACAGCACAAGATAGAGTGAGACAAGGCTTGCCAGTAAACTTGCAAGACAATCCATAATGGCCATAAATTTATGTCAGGAACCACCACCGGCTCTATTTGGTACCGTGCGAAGTTTGTTGCGCGATGACGTCAATATGACGTCATGTAAATTATTTTATTTACCCGGTAGGTTTCGACGAGAGAGAACGCGACCAGGAGAGTAAAAGACTAGAAAGAGAGAGAGAGAGAGAGGACACATACACACACGCACACACACACACACACGCACACACACGATGGAGGACAGTGAGTGAGTGTACCCGGGGGTTTTGTAGCTCTCATCGCAGGCTCGGTAAAGGACTTTCGGTTTTAGTGAATGAGCTTTCCACTTTTCCTCAAACGATCTTGTGTGGCTATGTGACGGTGTGTATGTGTGTGTGTGTGTGTGTGTGTGTTGTGCGGAATGCCCTCTCCCACACATGCTCTACTGCCACTCTCAACAACATCTACAGAAAGCTCTCCTCAGGAACGTTTCCGTTTCGGTCGATGAGAAGATTCTCGCGTCCTTGGACGTGCTGGGTGAGACGATGAAGATTTGGAAAGAGAACTACCACAACGAAACTCTGCACAAACCCTACGGGCCCCGACCGCTTGTTGGGAGCTGTTCCGGAACGGTGTTCCGATGGTGTATTGGTAGCGGGCAAAGAAAAGCCCGCAGATGAAGACGTTTGTGTTATTCATTGAGATTTTCATATCCTCATTTCCGGTGCGCCTGTGGGTGAACACCAGACACGAAACGGATGGTCGTTCCTTTCTTTTTCTCGCCCTCTTGTTCTGCTGTCGTTCAGAACAGCAGTTAGATTGTCTTTCTTGTCCCGTGGTTTTGCTTTCGCATTTTTGGTCGGAAAGGCGAATGTCCTGGGGGTTTGTGGTGTGTGTACAATTTAGCATCAGCTTCATCCGGCACGTTAAGCAGTCGGTTGTGTGTCTTGTGAACGTATAAACATTCCCGAACAGAAGACAGTAGGGCCGAAAATCCGATCATCTTGGCACCGGTATTTATTGTACCAAACCGGCCACACGGTTAGATCATGTCGCTGATGAGCTTTGGTGTTTTATTTGAATGTCGTGTTCATCGGACAAAAGAAAATACAGTACGGCATAGGACTGTGGTTCGGGAAATTGTCGCTTGTTTCATTGTTATGCCTGATGAGGTATGTTGGGTTTCAGCCTAGAGTTATACGATAGTTTGGAGTTTTTAATGTTTAAAATAATATAAGGTGTCGTTTATTGACATGATTGCAATCGAATCCGAATTTAGAGTTTACATTCGCATTAATTACATTTGTTCTATTTCGTAGTAACTGTTTTCGAACTAGAGGTTAGTGATCATAGCAAATAAGCTCGATTTAACATTTCTTCTTGTTCTAACTGCTACGTTGTATTGTTGAAACGGCTCAAACTACCGTTTTTGGACATCGCTTGACTTTAATTTTCCGTACCTTAAGTTTGGAGGAACTTCATGGATCATTTTAAGTACCGGTACAACCATGTGTTTTCTGGCAGACATCTCTTACAGTTAACAACAAGCCATTCCTAAATATTTCGGTAAATGTAAACTATTATAATGATTGTGCTGAGCTCAAATGAGCCCGCATAGTTGAAGAAGCTTTGTCATTCAAATGATCTTCAAATGTCTTTCAAGGGACCTCATGTACCAAAGGACTATGTAGTTCAGGCATATTTCGAGAGACCTCATAATCGTAGTGGTTCAATCTACCAAGGGCCCAACATGTACTAAAAGACGTTGTAGAAGAGTGTCTCTTCAATTGAGTTCCATATACCAAGGGTCTCAAGAACTAAAAGACTTCCTAGTCGCTACCTCCTCGTTCAAGGTTCATCTGCCAAGAGCGCTCTTAGCTCAAGGGCACCGCTCGTCTTCTAAAATACGTCGTAGTCGAAAGAGCCACCTTGCCCAAGCTTCATATTCCCAGAGATTTCGCAGTCAGAGAGGTTTTATATCTTATGGAACTTCAAAATCAAAAGGGGCCTCATCGCCGTCGAAGCGGCCACATCCTAACTAGGAGGCTCGATCTATAATCTATGCCTCAGGGAAAACAAAGAAAAAACCATTTTTTATTCGATTTGCATACTTTTGAATTATTTTAATAGTAGTTAAAATATATCTTCAGACCACATGAGACTATGATATAAGGTATAAAAGAGTTTAGCTCTATAAATGGCATTTACTTGATCATCAAATTATTATCGTTTCTATCAATTACTACAATGCACGTGCAATGCATTGTTGCACAACTACAATGCATTGTTGCAGGAATGATC
Organism: Anopheles maculatus; assembly: GCA_002091835.1. Lineage (NCBI taxonomy): Eukaryota > Metazoa > Arthropoda > Insecta > Diptera > Culicidae > Anopheles > Anopheles maculatus. The sequence goes on from KZ061897.1 coordinate 165,567, forward strand.
CCGCTGCAACTCTTGATCGTAGAAGATATTCGATGCTTCCTTCGATGGAGCTAATCCTTAGCGTTAGCTTTTGCGTTGTACAGGAGAGGAGTTAGAACTCTTATACAGAGACATACTATCGTTGCAGGCAGTCATTAGCTCTTAGCTAACGGTGATTGTGATGCTGGAACGACAGACTCCTTAACCAAGAAGTCATAGCACGGCGCCAAGACGATTCCTTCGGGATATAAAACTCTAGCTGGTGGTAACGTGGCAGTAAAAACCTGACCATACCCATGGATTGGTCTCCACCGTAAGACGCATGGGTTTTGGTTTTGATAAATTCTTCTAAACATTGATCTCTAACGAAACATGCACTCTCTAATAACATAATAATATCATAACGAATTTTTACTCTAATAAAACGGACACTGATACTGGAATCTTTAAACATTCATATGTGCCATTTTACTAATTGAGAAAAAATCTTGCCATCTATTTCGGAACCAAACACATCGCAACAGGTACAACGGACGCCGGTGTTTACTCAGCTAAGTAAGCAACAGCAATCTTTCCTGGAAAAAGGTGTACCGAAACAATCACTCTGAATTATTAAAATACCTCCCACCGACCCCGATCGTGTGTCGCGTTGTCTTTTAAGCAACTTAACAAAAGCAACTTTAATCAATTTATCGCCTGCTGGAAGTGTGAACTGGCTCCGGTCTGGGTGTTAATAATTGATTTGCTCGCGGGTCGGATTAGCAAAAACGACATGCACACTTGGCTGCATACCACCAGGGCAGAAAGGTCCATCCGTCGTATATTGCCATTGAATGTTAGCGCTCATGAATGCTTTTTCCTGCGCTGCTGGCCTGCCTACCGCGATACTTTGAAAGTTTAATACTGAGACGTTCGAGTCGGGCAAAGAATATTCTTAACTCTCAAAAGAGGGGGTCAAAAACAAAACAAAGTAAAGGACACAAAAAAAATGAACCAAAAGTCGACCATAGAACAAAGAAAAAGCCATTCCCATAACCTTGAGGGAAAATAATGGAAGAACAAAAAAGGGCACATACGACACCCCGTTTTCCACGTCATTCGATGTTTGTATGTGAGAGTGTGTGTTTGACGGAAATATACGGCCACTGGTATGTGGCAGACGCGTTGTCGGAATTTCTTAGCACGGGATCGCCATGTCAGACACGTTACACAGAATCCGATGGGACCGGGGGTATTTGAAAATAGACTCAAGCGAGATGACGAGCGAACGCAGGCACACAGTGGTTCCCTCTTTTTCGTCTTTTCAAACACCATACATTAACATTCTATTCGCGTACCCTGTTTGGGTCCGGGTACCGGGAAAAGGAGGAGGGCGAGCAAAAAGAGACCCAACTGGCTGATTAGCTTTACAAGCACTGGCATGTTGGCCGATTAGTTGCTCAAGTCATCACATTTTGGAGGCGTAAGAAGTTTCGTCGGATTAAGCTAAAGGAAATCGTGTCCTCGTATCCTGCACGAGGAGACAAAAATAGGACAAAAGGTCGCTCGCCTTGAGCTGAGGAAAAGCGGCAGAGCCAGGTTGTTTTTTATTGTACCAGTTGAAATTTTGAATCGACTCCGACAGCTACAAAAAAAAACCTGTTTACTTATGTTTGTTTAGCTAGTTTTTCTGTCGTAAAATATCGACTAGTGGATCAAAAACCAGTAGCTTCCGAGAATGACATCGGACGTGACCGGTGTTGTGGTGATGGTGGTGACCTTTTGCGGTGTATTCTCCCGGGTGAAGGGTGAAGGATGGGCGGAAGATGGCGAACGCCGCTTATTTTGCGCTAAAGACACGCAGATGACGTCGAGATCGTTGGCAGCCCGAATCACAAAGGTCGTAAATTTTCTGTCAAATTTTGCCCAACACCACGGCTTACGTTTCAGTTTCCCTGAACCGTACCGGTAAGTTAAGAGGAAAGCCTTTAGCCTCCTCGGCTTTCGCGTGCACAAGTTTTAATGTTCGTCGTGTGCCCACGTGTAGCCTCGAAGGCTTGGGCGGTTTGTATGGATTGCACGGTGTGACTTTCACTTTTCCAGCTAGCTTCTCTATATCTGTATTTATTTGTTCACCCGCTGATACGAGAACTGACGCGCATGTGTGTGAGTGTGTACGTGTTTCAACGTGATGTTGTATGGAAATGGAAAATTAGCTTGTTTATGCTAGTGCGTTCGCCTTCGAAAATGAGCCGCCGGGGACATATTAAACAGCAGCGATGATGATGTAGCACATTTTCCAGGATACGTTGTGCCGAGCAACTGTACCTTAGTTGCTATTGAATCACCGGTCCCGTTGGATCCACAGGTGGATTGTAGGGTGAAAGAAACGAACGTTAGCGAACGAAACTTTCGGCGTACTTAAGGGAAAAACGCGTTAGCTGTACAGCGCGAAACATTAATGAGAATTTCGTACCGCAGCAGTGCTACACAAGTTGTTGTAGTGGTGGCGTATCGATACGGTACTTCTCATTTTGGGGTCATTCGTGGTAGTTACTCCCAGAGTGCATTTTATTCCCACCGAGCTGGCCATGCATTGATCGATTGGAAGTAGTAGATTGGAGTTTTTGCTAAGCAGTTGTAATAGATTAACAATGGATGGATATTGTTTGAAACTAGAAGAAAAAATGTAACATATTTGCTTCTAGCGGCTATCGAAATAATATTGTAATACAAAACATTTTCAACTAAATCTCAAAATTGATACTGATAAAAAATTGAAAAGAAAATTTGAAGATGATACTGCTTGACCTTATTCTAAAGAAGGACATAAGAGTTAATAGCAGTTAAGAGGTTCTCTGTTGTAACAGATACGTGAAACAAGTTGAAAATAAAGGTAGATAGCAAAAACTGGGCAGAAGATTACCGAGACAAACATAGGCGAGATGAGGACACAACTGTCTGATTCTCTAAACAGGTCATCGAAGCAGTGTCGCATCAAACGGCTAGGAAGCTTTTGGCAAAGCTCTACGCAGGATGGAAGTTAGTGATTCCCAATCAAATCCGTTGACAGTGCCTAAGGTAGATCAAGCAGAAACATCGTAGGAAAATTTTATTTTCGTACGATATTTTCGACCGGGCGACCTTGATAGCTCTAGGCAAGCATCTGATTGGTGCTTAGTCTGCTTAGTTTGTTTATACTTTGACCATCTCTGCGTCCTCCTTCAAATAGAAGTCCTTCAAATTCTATTTACCCATAGAGTAACTTGGCTTAGATATGATCGAAATCGGTATTATCATTGATGCACTACTAAAGACATGTCTAATGCAAGACTTCATTAAGTCTTCGGATAACTATTATTTTGAAAACGCATGTGAAAATTCTATGAAATTATTGTACAAAAAAGGACGGTCAACCCCGTCAGATGTTTTGTTCTCAGGTTCTGTAAAACGAAGATACATATGTAACAGTAATCTTCATGATCTGTATATTGTTCCTAGCAGTGTTTGGCTTGTCATTAAAAACGGAACCAGAAGGCCAAACATATAAAAAAGAAGTCAAAGTATGTTGAAAATGTTGAAAACTGCGGCAAGTAGTAATAACCTTGAATATTAAAAAAAATCGAAGGAAAGTTTGAAACTCGTTTCATGTACTATTTGTTTGGAATTAAGTAAAAAAAAATTTATACCACCAAGGATGGAACTAAAACACCAAATCTCTGTAAAATTTCGTCCCATACAAAGAACAGCACGTAAAGTAAGGTTAAAAAATGAACACGTGTTTAGAGCACCAGCAACACCACGCCACAGTTTGCCTTTGATGTTGGCCAGATTGTGTGAACCTTATGCTAAAGTTTGACAGTAGCGTCCAAAACCTGACTGCTAACGTGAATGCAGTTGTGCCCCATCAAAGGGAAGCCTTTCGGGAACGTGTTTTGTAGTTCTTTGTTCCCGCTAAACGTTCGTCAGCCTGTCGCTTTCAAAGTGGACAACCGTGGAGCAAAGTTAGTGTGTGCTTTTGTTTTTTTTTTTTGGGAGTTTGTTCTATTGGATAACTTCACCTGTTCGAGTGGAACGACGAACGAGAGAGCCACCAGTGCCTGATCCTGACCGGCAGTGCCGTGTGTTCAGGATCGTTCGGGTGGGTAAGTGCGTTCGTCGAGCGTAATTGCGATTATCTGCCCGTCGGATAGAGCTATCGCGTGCTGGAAGTTCATTTGGTAGCACTACCATTTCAAAAGACTTTTTAAATGGCAGCCCATCGGTAAAATTGTTCGCCAGAGTACACCATGATCGTAGCAGCCTCGAACCATTCGCTCAACCACTGACGTCAGGAGTGGCTACCAAGTCTGGCAGCGAGGTATGTAGCGACCTGCCTTCTCGTAGTCACTTTCAACTATCAACGTACGCTCGCGCTGGAAGGCACTCGATTGGGGTGTGTGTATGTGTGCGTTATCGGGGACCAAAGTATGGACGAGCTTTTATTTTCTTATTTTGGTGCGCACTCCGGCACCAAATTGGTACACTGTTGGCGTTCGAAAGCTTCCCTCGAGAATTTTTCGAAAATCTACATCAAGCAAAATTGATAACACTTATTAGCGGCGGGTGAATGCAAAATAAAAATAATCATTTGATAGTTATTTTGGGTAAATATAGCCCCGCGATATTTATAGCTTTCGGGCGCATGCAAAGTTATAAAAATGGGAGCTCACCGTCAGGCGATGGCAAGAGTTCCACTAGCGCCTGTGCCATAGCCCGCAGAAAGGAGTCGCGAAGGATAGAAATAAAATACTTTTTATCAACTCAACATTCGTGACTCGTTCGGGGTGGGACGTGGAAGAAATCGTTTCCAATTCGCTCGTCCTGGATCTGCTTAAACATGCAAGAGCAAATAGTGAACGGGCAATCGTGAGGACGAAACCTGAAATCATCCGGCGGGTGGTTGTGTGCCAGTGCCAGAAATAGGTTTGTAAATTCCATTTGCCTTAGGATATTCTTCAATGTCTGGTTCGCTACTCATCGCAATGGATGGTCGCAATCGCACCAGCGCTATCCGTCAACCAAAGTCAAGCAGGGAGACCCTTTTGCGTACGCAGCCACATGGCCGGAAAGTTAGCTCGCCGAGCCTGCCGAGCAGCTGAAGAGGTTTAGCAGCGAGCAACAGAGCAACAAAAGGAACGCGCCGGGGAAAGCTTAGTTAAAGATTAATCGAAATGGTTGCCTGCTTTGTGCTTTTTGCTGCGCTCGCGTTAATGGCGCAGCAGAACGCGTACCAATCGGGTTGTCTGTGGGTGCGTATGTGTGTTGGCGTGTGATTGCAGTTGTGGGAAATCTCGTACGTGCCTTTCCGAGCCAACTGGAATCCATCAATTCCGTATATCCACGGTACAATCACTCTTTTCATTACTTTTAGCTGTGTGTGACCCAACGGCCGGTGGAGCTAACTTTCTTGAACACATTTTGTTGTCAGGTTTGGCAGGGTTTGCTCGTATTCTTTTTTTAAATTCATTTTAGAGTGAATTCATTCAACAAATTATGTTAAAATGGCTTTTAATAAATGATAGTACTGGATATTACATACTTCAGCAAACTCGGTTTTCTAAGAGCATGTTAATTTCTGAAGGACTAGAAGCCAATATTTTTTGTTGATCAGCTTCTTCAACTACTAAGGAGATCGAAGGTTTCACTTTCAGGTTCTGAGACTCTAAATTTCTAAGCTAATTGATTTAATTGAAATGAAGATTTGGAAGTACAACTTTGGCCACTGGTACCATGTTGCTATACAATATTTGAACTATTGTTTGATGCAACTTAAGATCAAATCAAAGTAAAGTACAGCTCCATAATAGAAACGATCCATCATCGTTGCAAACCCTGCAGCCCGTTCTGCTCCGCACAAAAGCACAAGAAAAGGTGTGCAGGCAACCGGGTAAGTTTTGGCGCTATTTTTAGACCACTGAAATGGGTTGGTTCGCTTCAACACGCTCCCATCATTACGCCTCGCCATGCATTAGTTCGGAGCGTTCCGTTCGTCTGCTAGCGGAAGTCGACCTTTACTACGATTTTTCTTTGCACCTCAAGTAAAATGCTTCGGTCGAAAGCACCTTAGTACGGCA
>KZ061897.1:177538-208949 GCA_002091835.1 Anopheles maculatus
AGGCAAGCATCTGATTGGTGCTTAGTCTGCTTAGTTTGTTTATACTTTGACCATCTCTGCGTCCTCCTTCAAATAGAAGTCCTTTAAATTCTATTTACCCATAGCGTAGCTTGGCTTAGATATCATCGAAATCGGCATTATCATTCATGCACTACTAAGGACATGTCTAATGCAAGACTTCATTAAGTCTTCGGGTAGCTATTATTTTGAAAACGCTTGAGAAGATTCTATGAAATTATTGTACAAAAATGGAAGGTCAATCCGGTAAATTGTTCTGTTACCAGGTTCGGTAAAACGAAGATAAAAGTAATCTTCATGATCTGTATATTGTTCCTAGCAGTGTTTAGTTTGTCATTAAAAACGGAACCAGAAGGCCAAACATATAAAAAAGAAGTCAAAGTATGTTGAAAATGTTGAAAACTGCGGCAAGTAGTAATAACCTTGAATATTAAAAAAAATCGAAGGAAAGTTTGAAACTCGTTTCATGTACTATTTGTTTGAAATTAGGTAAAAAAATTTATACCACCAAGAATGGAACTAAAAAACCAAATCTCTGTAAAATTTCGTCCCATACAAAGAACAGCACGTAAAGTAAGGTTAAAAAATGAACACGTGTTTAGAGCACCAGCAACACCACGCCACAGTTTGCCTTTGATGTTGGCCAGATTGTGTGAACCTTATGCTAAAGTTTGACAGTAGCGTCCAAAACCTGACTGCTAACGTGAATGCAGTTGTGCTCCATCAAAGGGAAGCTTTTCGGGAACGTGTTTTGTAGTTCTTTGTTCCCGCTAAACGTTCGTCAGCCTGTCGTTTTCAAAGTGGACAACCGTGGAGCAAAGTTAGTGTGTGCTTTTGTTTTTTTTGGGAGTTTGTTCTATTGGATAACTTCACCTGTTCGAGTGGAACGACGAACGAGAGAGCCACCAGTGCCTGATCCTGACCGGCAGTGCCGTGTGTTCAGGATCGTTCGGGTGGGTAAGTGCGTTCGTCGAGCGTAATTGCGATTATCTGCCCGTCGGATAGAGCTATCGCGTGCTGGAAGTTCATTTGGTAGCACTACCATTTCAAAAGACTTTTTAAATGGCAGCCCATCGGTAAAATTGTTCGCCAGAGTACACCATGATCGTAGCAGCCTCGAACCATTCGCTCAACCACTGACGTCAGGAGTGGCTACCAAGTCTGGCAGCGAGGTATGTAGCGACCTGCCTTCTCGTAGTCACTTTCAACTATCCACGTAGGCTCGCGCTGGAAGGCACTCGATTGGGGTGTGTGTATGTGTGCGTTATCGGGGACCAAAGTATGGACGAGCTTTTATTTTCTTATTTTGGTGCGCACTCCGGCACCAAATTGGTACACTGTTGGCGTTCGAAAGCTTCCCTCGAGAATTTTTCGAAAATCTACATCAAGCAAAATTGATAACACTTATTAGCGGCGGGTGAATGCAAAATAAAAATAATCATTTGATAGTTATTTTGGGTAAATATAGCCCCGCGATATTTATAGCTTTCGGGCGCATGCAAAGTTATAAAAATGGGAGCTCACCGTCAGGCGATGGCAAGAGTTCCACTAGCGTCTGTGCCATAGCCCGCAGAAAGGAGTCGCGAAGGATAGAAATAAAATACTTTTTATCAACTCAACATTCGTGACTCGTTCGGGGTGGGACGTGGAAGAAATCGTTTCCAATTCGCTCGTCCTGGATCTGCTTAAACATGCAAGAGCAAATAGTGAACGGGCAATCGTGAGGACGAAACCTGAAATCGTCCGGCGGGTGGTTGTGTGCCAGTGCCAGAAATAGGTTTGTAAATTCCATTTGCCTTAGGATATTCTTCAATGTCTGGTTCGCTACTCATCGCAATGGATGGTCGCAATCGCACCAGCGCTATCCGTCAACCAAAGTCAAGCAGGGAGACCCTTTTGCGTACGCAGCCACATGGCCGGAAAGTTAGCTCGCCGAGCCTGCCAAGCAGCTGAAGAGGTTTAGCAGCGAGCAACAGAGCAACAAAAGGAACGCGCCGGGGAAAGCTTAGTTAAAGATTAATCGAAATGGTTGCCTGCTTTGTGCTTTTTGCTGCGCTCGCGTTAATGGCGCAGCAGAACGCGTACCAATCGGGTTGTCTGTGGGTGCGTATGTGTGTTGGCGTGTGATTGCAGTTGTGGGAAATCTCGTACGTGCCTTTCCGAGCCAACTGGAATCCAACAATTCCGTATATCCACGGTACAATCACTCTTTTCATTACTTTTAGCTGTGTGTGACCCAACGGCCGGTGGAGCTAACTTTCTCGAACACATTTTGTTGTCAGGTTTGGCAGGGTTTGCTCGTGTTCTTTTTTTAAATTCATTTTAGAGTGAATTCATTCAACAAATTATGTTAAAATGGCTTTTAATAAATGGTAGTACTGGATATTACATACTTCAGCAAACTCGGTTTTCTAAGAGCATGTTAATTTCTGAAGAACTAGAAGCCAATATTTTTTGTTGATCAGCTTCTTCAACTACTAAGAAGATCGAAGGTTTCACTTTCAGGTTCTGAGACTCTAAATTTCTAAGCTAATTGATTTATTTGAAATGAAGATTTGGAAGTACAAGTTTGGTCACTGGTACCATTTTGCTATACAATATTTTAACTATTGTTTGATGCAACTTAAGATCAAATCAAAATAAAGTACAGCTCCATCAAAGAAACGATCCATCATCGTTGCAAACCCTGCAGCCCGTTCTGCTCCGCACAAAAGCACAAGAAAAGGTATGCAGGCAACCGGGTAAGTTTTGGCGCTATTTTTAGACCACTGAAATGGGTTGGTTCGCTTCAACACGCTCCCATCATTACGCCTCGCCATGCATTAGTTCGGAGCGTTCCGTTCGTCTGCTAGCGGAAGTCGACCTTTACTACGATTTTTCTTTGCACCTCAAGTAAAATGCTTCGGTCGAAAGCACCTTAGTACGGCAGCAAGGCGAGGAAAACAGGGCACGATGGCTGCGAAGTGCCCTGCTATGTTGAAATGTTTGCAACGCAAAATATTTCGGTGTGGTGGAAAACAGAGCCAAATTAAAGTATGTAGTTGCTCTCAACCTTGCCGAGCACTAACGAACGATCGCCAGCGATAGGATGCGCTGAAGCGTGACGGTTGCGGCTTGCCTGTGTGTGTTCATGTTCGAGAAGCCGGTGGGTGAGCTGGAGTTTGAGCAAACTAATTGAATCAATTAAACCTGTTGACGTCATTTAAGGGTTGACAGCGGTTAGGGAGTTTACAGTAAACGCACAACCGAAAACGTATTCGTTAGGGATACTATGTGAGCATAGAGTTCCGGGGAAGTGAACGCCAACAAAGAATGATCAGTTTTCATAGTAAAGAAAATGTTCAAGACACAATTTATCGCTTAACGTTACGAAAAGCTATGAAATGTTGTGTGTCAAAACAATACGAAAATATTTGAACGCCAATGTTTCTAAGAAAATGATATCAATTCTCTGTAAAACATAAATACACAAGTGGGACGGGGCTTCACATTTCACCTAATCTTGGTCTAGCACGCGAGCTTTTTTCTTCGGAAGTAATGATGAAAGATAAACGTGTCTTTGAGTGAAGCGAAAGCAGTAGTTTATCGTGAATGCTTATTTACTACAATTGTAATTAACTGTTGTACCAATAAAAGGATAAGCAAATCTAGACAAAACATTTAACTTATAATAAAACGTGTACTATATCGTACAGAGAAAGCTTTTCCAGGGAAAAGTAATGATTAGCAAACTACAAGAAAAACAAACCAATCCCTTAGCAGTTAAAGTTTCAAAGAATTGTTGGACGTGTTACAATCCGGTACAGAACTTTCTACAAACAGAAGGTAGGATTAGAAAGTTGAACAGTTCTTGTGGCGGAAATTAAGCCGGCATTGTTTGAGTGGCAACAGCAACTTTGACCAGCAGTACGGTACCAACATTCCGGCTCGTGAAGGCACCTTGACGCCATCGATTGACCTTTCGAATGATCCCACAGGATTATGCCGGATTAGGTACTGTTGTGCAGTGAAAACATCAACCAAAGATCGCAGTTTCATTCTGAAGGTATAGTCACAGCGTTCGGTTGATTGACTGTCTGTGACTATGGTGTGTACGATTATGGTTTCGTTTTCGTCTTTTACGCAAAAGTATATTTTGCGGTTTGTTTGTTTTTACGTTTAAAACATTTTTAAAACATGGAAAAAGTAAATATTTGTGTATAGCTACGTTGGCACAATATTTGTAGTTGCCAAATTCTTTTAATTTTATCTTTAAATCAGCAGCTATGATGGACTATTAGAGTTGTAGATTGGAGTATTGAGTAGGTCGAAGTGTAAGTGTAAGATTGTTCTAAACTTGTTACTTTTTTCCCTGGCTTTACAACTTGCCAGGTCATGCCGGCCAGTGAATGACTTACTAGACTTATTGGCACCAAGTAGTTTGATAGTTAGTTCTCCCTACGAGGGAACGGTCCGGATGGAATGTGATCGCTGGACCGGTGGCCATTAGACAACCACGATTTGGTTTTCTGGTTAGAGTGCCTTAGGATGTTTAGTGTTATTGTGAGTAAACAACACTTTATCCGCCTCATACCAGGCTCAAATAAACTCTATATTAGGTCAAACAAGAATGTTTGTTCAAAAAAATGATTGATTTGCTTTTCGTTTTGTATAAGATTCATGATATTGTTGTCATTGCGACGAAAGATGTGATAATATTTATTTTACACAACGATAAATATCGATTTCAAAACAAAATAATTTCACTTACCAGCATCAATTGTTGATTACATCACGGTGCTCGTTTCTGAGGTATTCCTTGCCGGACCGGAACCGCGAACCCCGTAGCTTGCACCATATTCTGTTGTTCTAGTCACGAGCACAATTAGAATCATAAGTGGCCCGTGCTTATATGCAGTGTTCTTATCGCGTATATCGTTAGCCTACCGGATGTTAGCTAAGCTGAATTCTTTTCAACTTTAGAACATCAGTATTTTGTGTTTTGAGCTGTTGTTTTGAATGCAATTTTCTCACGATGCATTAGCTTTTCCAAGCTTACACTCTGTGCCTTTCGTTTCATGTTCTACCTCTCCACGCCGTTCTTCTTCGCTCGAGAAAGGTCGCCAACAAACGCTTCCATTTGTCAGATATTGTATGTGGTTGGTGGAGGTTGTGGTAGATGATGGTGGTTGTAGTGGAGGTGGTATGTGAAATAGTGAAACATTCTAAACATATGCATCGTGCGTGCTTGTGGTAAGAAGACATGCGGTGCGGTGGTGGTGGTGGTGCGTAATGAAAAACTGGGTCAGAAAGTAAACAAGAGGTGCATTAGATGGCGTTCGCGTGGCATCAAAGGTTGACGCAAACGTTGTGCTATGAGATGACTCCAGTTGTTTTATGCTGTACGCGTTGCTACTATTGGTACCGGTTTGGGGTTCGAAAAAGTTTGTTGGGCTCCGCAAAAAAAAACAAAACCATAATTTACACCTTGACCCACCCATTCCGCAGCTCTATGCTTTCGGCACCACACGAAATCCCAACACGAAACCGGAGATCGGTTGGGGTTTCCTTCCCGAAATTAAAGAAAAACAGCTGAACAAAAGGATAAAGGTGAACAAAATCAAACCATCAAAGTAATGTTCGTTTTTTTTTCGTATTTTTATTTTAATATATTTATTATATCTAAATTAGTTTATATGTTTTCCAGTTGCATTGCCTGTCCCTTCGCTATTTACCACACTCGTTGTGGCCCTCCCTATTCGCAAAACAAACTTCAGTTTGTTCTGCCGCTTGTCATTTTCGTATTTTTATTTTAATATATTTATTATATCTAAATTAGTTTATATGTTTTCCAGTTGCATTGCCTGTCCCTTCGCTATTTACCACACTCGTTGTGGCCCTCCCTATTCGCAAAACAAACTTCAGTTTGTTCTGCCGCTTGTTATCGTCAATGCGCTTTGCCCTTATGCCTCAAGTTTGTTTTGCTGCTGCTTTCTTAGTTTTTTCTTTCTCACATTCAACACTGCTGTTTGCGAGTTTGTGTGTTTTGTTTTTGTTTTTGTCAGTGTGTCAATAGGGTAAGCCTCGAATGTGCAACGTGTTTTTATTTGTTTGCTTAGGCCTTTTCGGTTTTGCTGTTGTTTATGATGCACATACAACAAACAACGGACGCCATCCTTTAAGTGGTAATGCTCAATAACATCTGTTGAATTAACATTCAGGCTTTTACATTGTTGCAACGTTGTTTGGTTTTGGTTTTGATTTTTGTTTTCTCTCTTCATTCCAATGTTGCGCTAGTTTGACACCTAAAAAAGGGGCTACTTAAGTATCGATGATTGTAGGATGCCTTTGGTTTTGTGTTTGCTGCCTTTCGTTTTACTCATTCATGAGTTGCTTTCACTGAATGTTTGTTTTATCTTTGTGTGTGTGTGCGTCCGTGCGTATGTTTTCCCGTTAAACATTCTACACGTTTTTGTGTTGCGTGCACACACATACACAAACACTTTGCGCTTTTGCTGATACCAGTAGCGTGTCGCAGTACCTCAATAAATAACAAATATTTCCATTCAAAAACGACAGCGAAGAGAGTGGGATTTTGCTTTAAAACAAAATAATTTCACTTACCAGCATCAATTGTTGATTACATCACGGTGCTCGTTTCTGAGGTATTCCTTGCCGGACCGGAACCGCGAACCCCGTAGCTTGCACCATATTCTGTTGTTCTAGTCACGAGCACAATTAGAATCATAAGTGGCCCGTGCTTATATGCAGTGTTCTTATCGCGTATATCGTTAGCCTACCGGATGTTAGCTAAGCTGAATTCTTTTCAACTTTAGAACATCAGTATTTTGTGTTTTGAGCTGTTGTTTTGAATGCAATTTTCTCACGATGCATTAGCTTTTCCAAGCTTACACTCTGTGCCTTTCGTTTCATGTTCTACCTCTCCACGCCGTTCTTCTTCGCTCGAGAAAGGTCGCCAACAAACGCTTCCATTTGTCAGATATTGTATGTGGTTGGTGGAGGTTGTGGTAGGTGATGGTGGTTGTAGTGGAGGTGGTATGTGAAATAGTGAAACATTCTAAACATATGCATCGTGCGTGCTTGTGGTAAGAAGACATGCGGTGCGGTGGTGGTGGTGGTGGTGGTGCGTAATGGAAAACTGGGTCAGAAAGTAAACAAGAGGTGCATTAGATGGCGTTCGCGTGGCATCAAAGGTTGACGCAAACGTTGTGCTATGAGATGACTCCAGTTGTTTTATGCTGTTCGCGTTGCTACTATTGGTACCGGTTTGGGGTTAGAAAAAGTTTGTTGGGCTCCGCAAATAAAAACAAAACCATAATTTACACCTTGACCCACCCATTCCGCAGCTCTATGCTTTCGGCACCACACGAAACCGGAGATCGGTTGAGGTTTCCTTCCCGAAATTAAAGAAAAACAGCTGAACAAAAGGATAAAGGTGAACAAAATCAAACCATCAAAGTAATGTTCGTTTTTTTTTCGTATTTTTATTTTAATATATTTATTATATCTAAATTAGTTTATATGTTTTCCAGTTGCATTGCCTGTCCCTTCGCTATTTACCACACTCGTTGTGGCCCTCCCTATTCGCAAAACAAACTTCAGTTTGTTCTGCCGCTTGTTATCGTCAATGCGCTTTGCCCTTATGCCTCAAGTTTGTTTTGCTGCTGCTTTCTTAGTTTTTTCTTTCTCACATTCAACACTGCTGTTTGCGAGTTTGTGTGTTTTGTTTTTGTTTTTGTCAGTGTGTCAATAGGGTAAGCCTCGAATGTGCAACGTGTTTTTATTTGTTTGCTTAGGCCTTTTCGGTTTTGCTGTTGTTTATGATGCACATACAACAAACAACGGACGCCATCCTTTAAGTGGTAATGCTCAATAACATCTGTTGAATTAACATTCAGGCTTTTACATTGTTGCAACGTTGTTTGGTTTTGGTTTTGATTTTTGTTTTCTCTCTTCATTCCAATGTTGCGCTAGTTTGACACCTAAAAAAGGGGCTACTTAAGTATCGATGATTGTAGGATGCCTTTGGTTTTGTGTTTGCTGCCTTTCGTTTTACTCATTCATGAGTTGCTTTCACTGAATGTTTGTTTTATCTTTGTGTGTGTGTGCGTCCGTGCGTATGTTTTCCCGTTAAACATTCTACACGTTTTTGTGTTGCGTGCACACACATACACAAACACTTTGCGCTTTTGCTGATACCAGTAGCGTGTCGCAGTACCTCAATAAATAACAAATATTTCCATTCAAAAACGACAGCGAAGAGAGTGGGATTTTGCTTTGTCTCTTCACTATTTTGACGCGGTGATACGCATTCTAGCTGTAATGCTTTAGTTGTTCACGAATGTCGCTCAATTTCGTAATGTTTTCCCGTGTATTTTGTTTTCTCTTCTTTTGCAGACTGTTTCGTTAAGGTTTTTTTTTTTCTTTGCAGTCTTCTGGTGGTTTTGCTTGTTTTCCAGTGTGTGTTTGTGTATACATTCATTGATTGGGAGCCCATGGTACAAACGAAAATGGGCACGAGAAAATGTGTTTAAACGGAAAATCCTTTTTATGATGTTCTTCTCCGTTTACTTACACACACAATAACGATTCTCGTGCCGTTTTTTTTTCTCGAACAGTGGGTAGCGCGAAGTATTAATGGCGCTTACTGTAACGTACTCCAACGTCCCATCGTCGTGAGCACTCAGGCAACCCTGTGGTAATGACCGTCGACCGACTGCCCTTAAAGTTCGAGAAACGTAAGAACAAACTAGTGGAACGTTTCGCTAACTTAACCGAAACCGAAGATAAGATCAAACGTTATTGCTATGTTTTGTGCAGTGTGAGATCAAGCGTCACGATTCTTAAGCTGCAGAGTTGCATTACTATTCTCACACTGTGTTACTCTACCCATACTGACGGAACGCTTCCAGAGCGTCCTTTAAACGCGGGGATATGCGTACGGCAATCCGACTATTGAAGTGAGCGCCAGGCTCGGAAGCGTGTAGCGTAGACGGGCGGTTCGTTCGCCTGCAGCGCGCTGAAATCTTGGCGGTTTACTAATACTTAATAGTGATGAGCTTAAAAACACCCATTGTTAAGTAGAATATTGTTTATACTCTGGCTAGCTACGTTTTTTTCCTCAAGTTTTTTTTTAGTTAGTGTGTACGCGTTCAACTGCGGGTCAACTACTAAGTCAGTCTTTTCATTATAATTTACTTGTTTGGTTGCTTAAACATTTATCTTACGGTTCTCGGACAGGAGAGTCGTATGCGCGATGCAGAGAGGCGTCGTAGTTTAGCAAAACGGAGTTGCTATCATTTAGAACTCTCTCTCTCTCTCTCTCTCTCTCTCTCTCTCTCTCTCTCTGCTTCTTTTTCTCTTTCATTTTATTTCTCTCTCTCTTTGCGCCGTGATACTAATGCGTAACAGAAACTGGTATGCAAATTCGTTCCCATAAAACACAGAGTGTCCTTCTAGATCCAGCACCTTAAAAACGAAACCTAACCGTCTAATCGAAGTATGGGCTCCCAAGCAATGAAAACACTTTCTCGTCCCTTTGTACACCATGAGGCTCGAGAATTGTACGTTTATTTTGCTGCGACATGTATGCGACCCGAATGGTACAAACTGCTGACGATGTTTGATCGTGTTCGATAACTCTTTGTGGCTTACAGTTGCGTACAGTGCGTAGACCAGGAAATAGCTACCGGGGCCTTTTGACCAATTGACCAACGAGTGTTGAACCAAAAACAAGGTACAGAGCATATCGCTAACCCTGTGCATCAATTGACATGTTCTTTAGAAGAACCGAAATCAACCGAAAAGCTATTTTTTGAGCCGCATTTTAATCATCATTCCTACTTTATAATTTCCATGTGTTTTTCATGCAACCAACAGTAACAACATCAATAACAGCAACAAACAATGGACTTTTGCAACGAGAAAGATAGATCACAAAAAAAAACAGAACCAATTAAAGAAACACAAATAAACAAAAAACAGTAACAAATGAACATTCAGTGCAGGCGTACGAGTGTGACTGGAATGTGTGTTTTTGCTTCTGCTGAAACAGCTTCACGATGAACCGAAATGCAACCAGAACAGATGGGGGTATGGGGTAGTAGATGGTGTGTGTGTGTGTGTGATGGTGAGCGATCCTGTGTCTGTGTGTTGGATGAGCGTTATAACATTATGCTTTTTTGTGTTTTGCTTTTCTATAAGACACATTATAGGAACAGATTTTTTGTTTGTTTGTTTTGCTGCGACATGTATGCGACCCGAATGGTACAAACTGCTGACGATGTTTGATCGTGTTCGATAACTCTTTGTGGCTTACAGTTGCGTACAGTGCGTAGACCAGGAAATAGCTACCGGGGCCTTTTGACCAATTGACCAACGAGTGTTGAACCAAAAACAAGGTACAGAGCATATCGCTAACCCTGTGCATCAATTGACATGTTCTTTAGAAGAACCGAAATCAACCGAAAAGCTATTTTTTGAGCCGCATTTTAATCATCATTCCTACTTTATAATTTCCATGTGTTTTTCATGCAACCAACAGTAACAACATCAATAACAGCAACAAACAATGGACTTTTGCAACGAGAAAGATAGATCACAAAAAAAAACAGAACCAATTAAAGAAACACAAATAAACAAAAAACAGTAACAAATGAACATTCAGTGCAGGCGTACGAGTGTGACTGGAATGTGTGTTTTTGCTTCTGCTGAAACAGCTTCACGATGAACCGAAATGCAACCAGAACAGATGGGGGTATGGGGTAGTAGATAGTGTGCGTGTGTGATGGTGAGCGATCCTGTGTCTGTGTGTTGGATGAGCGTTATAACATTATGCTTTTTGTGTTTTGCTTTTCTATAAGACACATTATAGGAACAGATTTTTTGTTTGCTATGTTTTAATTTGTGTGTTTGCATGTTTTAACGTCGTGTTCTCCGAAGTTATTATTATTTTTCAACTTAGCATTTTTAATACTTTCTGTTTCGTGACACATTCTACAAATCGTTGAAAATTATTTGTCTAACAAATTAATTGCAAGCATCGAGTATGAAATCATATTTGTTTGTGTGTGTGTGTGTTGTTCTTAGCTTTGTTTCCTTCTCACAAACTTTATCCACTTGCATATGTAACAAATTATCACCGCTTGCTTCATTACGCGAAGTTTTTGTTGTTAAACTAGTTTTTTTGTTTCGTTGAATCACTGAATATTTTCTCGCCGATCACTGACACTTTGGCTGCGTACGGTAGCCACCGCAGCCCGTAAGCACTTCGAACGCAGCAGCTTCCGAGCTTTCACAGTCGTTGCACTGTACACACTTGGGCTTGTTGTGTTCGGGGCCCGGCAACTGTTTAGGTGTGAGACATGATGACGCGTTGTAGAGTTGTTGATCACAGCGTTTGCTGAAACTTCCACTGAAGACGTACAATCGTTGCACGGCTTTGAGATGGTACGCATTACGACAGCACAGACATACGCCATGAACTGTGCTCATATCTGACTCGATTGCTCGATGGTTGTAGTATAGAGAGAGAAAGATGTTTTACAGTTTGTTGTTGGATTTCTCTGTATGTTTGCTGCACGTCCCTTTTAATATCATTGCCTTGTTCTTGCTTTTGTTTCGCATAGTTTTGTATATCTTGATTCTGTTCGAACGCCATTTGCATCGGTGCGTTCGTCAGGGTGTATCGTCAATATTTACTATTTAATATTTGTTGTTTGTAGATAATATTGTGCAAATAGACATTTATAAGTAATGCTTTGATGAGCGAGATTTTGCAGCGTTTTCTTTTGTTTTGAAAATAAGAATGGGACTATGTACATATGGTTCTGCGGGCATGTACTGCTGCTGTGTCTGTGCGTTTTGATGTGATCGGTACCGTGATAGGCGTTTTTTGAAATGGTAAAATGTAGTCATTCTACACAGCTTTCCCTGGAAGTGGTGTTCCAACAGGGAGCTCCCTCACAGGCGTTTTACACCAACTAATAAGATACTGCTATACGGATGCTCATTGTACATGCGGAGGTTACTGGAATTTAGAAAACGAAAAGATTGCTCGCTGATTCATAGAAACTATAATCATTCGAAGCGTTGAGCACGCTGCTGGTGACACTTGGCGATGGCCTTTGGTGAATGGTGATGGATGTACCGGTATGTTCTGTTATTCGTTTACGAGCTCTAACCTTAACTTTAGTTCAATGCTACTCGCTGATTTACACACATTCGACCATTAGCTTAATCTAATCAATTGCACTGCCACCTATGAAACGTTCTGGAACGACTCTCAAAACTGATAAGTACACAACCAGGTCAAAACAGTGGAATTGAAACATGATAAGAAATTTAAATCACCAGGTTTTATAACTTACATTTGAAAGCAAAAAATGTGGAATGGTGTAACAAAAATGAAGTATAGTAAGAAAGAGTAAACGATTAAAACATACAAGTACTGTGCCTTCACCATACTTCAGGATAGAATAGTAAAGTAAAAAATATATATTAGGAATTTAATCTACTCCAAGTACACCTTGGACTGACAACTGCACACCTGTCTCTGTATATTCCGCGTTTTCCGCTCTTGTTGCGCCAATTTACTGTCGCGTGGATGGTCGATTAGAGATATTGATATTATCAGTCATTTTGTCTTCAGTTTTGTTTGTTTTGGTTCGCTTTGCGCCCACCGCCGGCTAGGGTATCCTATGGCTTCGGTGATTAAATCATCTGCTAGTTCTCCTGGTTAGCCGTCTGATAGCCGAGCAACTTGTGTGTCGTATTAATAGATCTACTTGTGGCTCCTTCTTCTTGAGGGCTTGTAGCTGCACCTTTTGCTTAGTCCATTATGCTTCGATATTAGCATTAAGGGATCTAAAGAGTTTGTTTTTGTTACGTTCTTAAACTGCTGACTTATCTATACAATATAGCTGCCTTGTCCATGAGAATAGTTTTCCTCCTCAATGTATGTGTAGTGGTGATGTTGTGATGTGTGTGTGTGTGCTTTGTGACCTCAAAACGGGGTATGATCTAGCGAAAATGGACATTCCCTTAAATGATGTTGGATGGTTTTGGAATGTTCTTGGAGTTAACGAAAATGTTATCGGTTGTTATACATTTTCCCAGGTTTTAAGGTATTGTTGACTCGTTTCAGTGTTGGTGCATACATGTTAGTGGAACCATTGGAAGGTGTTTTCGGTTTTTAAGAAATGATGTCGTATTGGAGCTGGGAAAAATGAAAACGATGTGAAACACAGAAATAAATGGTTAGGAAAGTATGGCCGTACCTTAAAATGTGTGAATGGAAAATAAGGGACTGTTTACAGTTTGTTTTGATTTTGTTTTTTTTTTACAATTCAGAAGAAAAAATGTACATTCATTTCATACACTTACTTAACTATATGTTACGATTGGGTTTGTGTGTGTTTGTTAAATGTGAGAATGTTGTAAGTTTTCGTTTATCAATTTTGCGATTTCTTACAAGTTCTTTTCAGTTTCTACTGTTCATCTGTGTGCTTGTGCTACGCTCGATCGCTGATGTAAATCTTGACAGTTTATCTAGGGATTGGCTTTCGTATCATGTTTTCACATACTTCTTCAGCACATTCACACATCCACAGACACTCGTATAACAATCCACTGCAATGTACACTCGCCCTCTCCCCGCCCTCCACTCGGTGTCCTGTTCCATCCAGTTGCCTTCGTATGATCAACAGCCTTCACTTCGAATTTGATTCGCTCACCATCGATTCACATGCTTCCCTCACTGCTCCACACTCATCATATGAAGTACGGAATTTTCTTGTTGCTGTGGCTTACTCTTTCGTGTTGCTGCTTACCGGCTAGTTCTTAGTTGGTAAATATATGTTTGTATATAGATCTATGTATATATATATATATATATATAGTAAGATCATCTGCTTTTTGAGTTTTGACATTTTTTTGTTGCTCTGTTTTTGTGTTGGAATGCAGTAGTTTTCGTCCGGCCTGCAGAAGTTATGAGTTCAGCACAGTGAATGAAGTTAACACAGCATTGCGTTGTGCGTTACTTTTGTCTGTTACGCATGTTTCCATCACCCGGCATGCATTGCTTAATCATATGTACAGCATTCTTCATGTCTATTTTTACAACGTCTTTGCCATCTCGCTCGAACGCAGTGCTGTGTGGTTTATGATTTGAAGTACAGTTATTGCTTCATTCACTTGCTTCGGTTGTTCGATTCTGCTTTGGACTTACTTTTGCTGGGCAATGTGTCTTGTTTTGTAAAATAACCTTTGTATTTTCCATTGTCATGTGTCTGAATGTGTTTGCTCAGTTGTCTTTTTCATCTTTCTCTCTCTCTCCCTCTCTGTTTCTGTGATTCTATCTCAGCTACTCTCTCTCTCTCTTTTTGCTTGTTTTCTTCAACACTTTTTTTCGTCCGTTTTCTATGTTCTCAATCTAGCACTAGTACAGCGATGCTGTTGGGAGCTGTGTGAAATGTACAACTTAACGGCCTCGTGCCCATCTCAATAAGGCGTCCGCTAATACGTCGAGATGTGCTTTCGTCTGTAAGGAAGAAGCAGAAATGTGTGATTGGTTAGCACAAAACAATAGTCTGTGAATGTTGTTATGGATGTTCGAGATTTCATTGTATTTGCTGTGCGGGTAGATTAATTTACAACAAGTTTTACTGCTTGGTATGCATTCAAACAGTGCATGCAAATATTTTATAAGCTATATGTGAGGTTTTGATACAGAGTGTAACATTATTGCTTTCCTTTTGGTTTTTCATGAAACAACAGGCGTCTCCATTGAACATTGTTGAGGACATGGTGAATGTTTGTTTATATCTTGAGTGTAACAGCTTTTGCCAAATAGTTTAAAAAATATAAAATAACTTGTTCTGAGCAGAGCATTGATGTTTTCTGCTGCCACTAGGTACAGGCAGACATAAGACTAAAAAATGTGTAGAATCTTTACATTGATTAAACTTACCGTTTTGTAGAACATACAGGCCTGCCTGTCCTCGTCCTCGCCTTCGGGACAGTCGATGAAACCGTCGCATAGTACATGATCGTCTATACATCGGTACCGGCCTTGCCGATCTGGTGTAGGACAGGCAAAACGCTCCATGCCATCCATTGCGGGTGGACATTCTGGAATAGAAGAGAAGCGAAATAGAACAATTAGATAAAAAATAAATACAAAAAAAATTAAAAGTGTACAGTATATAGTCGAGTACATACGAGAGCACTGAAATGGCTTAGTTTAATATTAGAAATAAAAACTAGAACTATTAATTAATGTTTATTAATTGAAAAGCTTACAACTGCCGCACACATTGTTGCATTAGTAAAGCAGTAACAATAACGCATTCAGACGGCACAGCCCAGACAACTATTGGAAGTTGGCACAAAAGAGTTGATTGTTATATAAATTGTTTTGACGACGAAAAGACGGTCGTTTGAGAATGTCTGAGACAGGGCAGAACAAAACAAGAAAAAATGCTCCAAACGACGGCTGTGGGTGGGAGAATCAATTTTCCTAAATGTGCCGATCAGACGCAAAAGATAAGCAAACTGGATGGCTGGAAGCGAATTTGGGCGTTCCCTAACGGCCGACCAGACAGGTAAATCGGTACCGAAAGCCGAAAGAAAGGCTTGCAAGACGGGACACCCATTTATTCTCGACTACCGACGGAAAGCGGTAGCGAATTGCTTCCAATCCGTGCCAGTATTTATGCCACGACGTGACGATTTTTGCGTTGGCAAATTTCCATTTTCTTGCAAGCCTGCGTCGGGTCGCGTCGGCAGCCGTTTTCGTGATTGTATCCTTTTGCCCAACTGCTTGCTGGTGACGCGAGGCGTTTCCTACGGTAGACAGTGAAGCGGAGAAATTAATAATTTTCTATTCCGATAGACCGGCCCGGTAGATACAAAAGGGGAAGCTGGCGGATGCGGAATGTGATCGAACGGAATGTGATTTATGAAGGACCAATGAAGGACCGATCGATTGGTGCTGAATTAATCAATTCGATTCGGTACTCGGTTTTGGGTGTGCATGTTATGGTTGGCTGCACAGTGTCGGAAGATAGTTCATTGAAGACGGTTGGTTGTTTTTAATTGAAAACCCAAACCGTATCTTAAAGAGCTTAACTCTGTCAGAGCGTTTTTTAATTAAGAACGCTGCCAGAAAGTTGAAAGAACGCTATTTTTATTCAGTGTAATTTTAATCTTATTGTAAGAAAGCTATGACAGGATTTAACGGAACATGTTGTCATAAACCATTGTTTCCTTTTATTATAAACATTTTAATGTATGTTTTTTTCTCTGATTAGTTTCATCATCATCGCACAATTGCTCTGGTCTTGCAAACAAAACAGAAAAGTCATTTCATTTCATACACATAACGCTATTAAGCTGTCATACAACCAGCTAATAGAGTTCGCATTGAATGGCGCTTCGGGTGTAAAGAATTGCCAATAGCTTCTTTATCCAACAAATTGAATACCGTTTTGGACCATCTGCTACCATCGAACAAAGGCCTGGGTGTTGATCGGCTATCGGTACAGCATGCTTCGTCTATCAACCAGCCAATTTACTTGCTCGTTCTATCTCCTTTTCACCCTGCCGCAACGTTAGACAGGGGAGAAATCGATAGAAAACACTATGTACGACGACATAATGCCACCCGTCGGTAGATTGCCGGGAGATAATTATTTGCATATTTTATTGATATTTAAATATCTACATCATGAATGCCGATGAACGGAAGGGTGAGCAGAATGAAGGAAGCAGAAAGATAGACCAGCTTATTTCGATCATCGCATCGATGCATGAAAATAGACACCGTAAGCAACAGTTTATGAATGCAGAAGATTAAACCTAGGAGCATGAAAAATATAAAATTGCACAGAATAACAGAACACAGCAGAAATATAAATTGAAATCTTTACATACATTTGACGCAAGCATGTTTCATAGTCGATTGTTCTAATTGTTTTGCCAAGTAACATTCAAAGTGTACTTATTTTTAGTTGTGTTATAATTCTTAAAAGAAACCCAGCTAATGAAAACACCCACAAGCTTTTACACGACCTTTTATCGTCCCCCCCAATCAGGATTGGTTCTGCTAGACCTGAAGCGCATGTTTCAATTAAGTGCAGAAAATAGCCAGCGCCGCTCCATAACGACGGTATCGAATTATTTATGGACCTCCTGAGGGTGGACAGTTTGAAAAGGGTGGCACACTAAATTCGACAACACTATGTCCCTCTTGGCTAGCCGAAACCAACAACATTTGGAAAGGCAGCTAGTCCGCGATTTATTGTATAGTGGTGTAGCCGGATTCATCTCACCCTTCGGATGGCCACCCAGTACGTGGGATGTAGTGAAACCCGAGAGAACAATGGTGAACGTTTATCGTTCGACAAGATTGGAGATTTTCGGAGGATCCATTTACAGTACCCATCCAGTGTTGCGCTCCTCATTCCACAGTACCCGGAACACCTCACTCAACTCATATTACTCACTACTTTTAAATTCCATATTTTGTCCCTCGGCATTATCTCGGATGTAGGAGTGGTTCGGTGGGTGGGACGATGGGTCGGGCGCTAAGGAAGGATCTCTTCTAATTTATCGACTTTGCAGAAAACTTTGTCCCACGCAGAAACATCTCAAACCAAGTCAACCAAGAGTTGCACACCCTTGCCCTCCGACCGGTCTGCCGCCGTACCGCTTTCCGTTCCCAAATCGTTTCTTATTGGTTGCCGTTGGTGGGAGAAAAAGTGTCCAAAAATATGCTCCACATTTGGACGCACACAGACCGGTGAAAGACGCGGAAAGACGCGGGTCACACGGAAGACAAGGGTAACGGAAATCGGGTGGATGGATTGCATCACCGCGAGCGCTCCTTTCTGCCCATGTGTTGCGCTCGACGTGGCACATATTTTCCTTCGTTTTCCGCTTTTGCTCACGCGTTGGCAAAACAGTTCAGTGCTCCAGTTCTGCAATGGCCGGCGCAGCCGAGTGGCGTCGTCTACGATGCATTTATCTTCGCCAGACCATTTCACTTTTCGCCATTATGTTTGCCTTTATGTATGTGCACTAGTTGACCGCACACACACATACATACACATACACACACGCATATGTGAGCATGTTGATTTCTTGGGTGACAGAGGCGAGAGAGATGGTCAGTTTCACATTTGCCACCTTCCGATGTATGCAACTCCTACGCGTGGCCGGCACCAAATACCGAGAAGTGCCAGCAAATGGCCATTAAATATATCAGGCGAGCAGTGTGGCCGCGTGCGAAAAGCATGGAAAAGAGAAGAGTTCATTTCCAACCGTTTGTTTCACAAGAAAATGGGTGCGAAATGGTCGAACAATTATGGCTATAAACTGCTTCGTTAGCGTCATCACAGTCTTGGAAGTGGATCGTATTCGGATGAGCAATTAAAAAGCAGGGTGCGCAGCAACAAAAATAAAACAAGAATAGCCCGAACCGAACCATACTTCTGCAGAATGAAGGGAGAAGCAAAAGCGAACAACGACAAATGTTGCAACAATTACCAATCAAACGCTCGCCCCACACGCGCCACCGTCTGTATTTTAATGAGTGAATGCATAAGTTCCAACCTGGCCGGGAAAGTCTAATTCGTGGAAGAGTTTAGCATTGTGCAGATGTTTTGTTGCTGTTGCTGGTGCGAGAGCTTACTGTTCTGGTAGCGATTTTTTGTTTTGCCATTTTGCTTAGTGTAAAGTTTTTCTCGGTACGTGGGTTCATGGGAGGGGTACGTGACAAACCCGATATGTAGCTAAAAAAACGGCGAATGGATTAATTTTCATGTTGCCTTCCAGGAAGCTTGGTTAACCACCGGCGACATTTTCTAATTTTACGCTGCATGGCTCCCATTTGAGATACGATCAGGTGAAGGAAGAAAAAAAAGTCATATCAAATAGCACTATGTAACATTGATTTGTTAGCGAAGGTTTGTAGAATGTGTTCTATTGTAATAACAATTTATATTTTAGTTGTATCGAAAAGGATTTGCTGAGCTACCAAGTTGGTGTAGTTTAAAATGGAAGAAATATTTTAAATTAAAGAACAACAAAAAGCCTTCAAAAAGCCTCAAATGCTTCTCCACTTTTAACTAATCCTTTTATTCACAAAACATTTTCTGAGAAATTGAACTTTTCTTACCTTTCGGTTTGACATTTGTGCTGGTGTACCTTTCTGCTCATAAAAAAAGCATTTCTGAGAAACAATTAGCGCAACAATTCGCACAGTGGAGTAAGATTGCGGTGAGCGGATCCATTGGCCAATTGTTGGTTTAGCTCGAAGCGCAAAAGTGTATAGTCGATAGACAGTGTATAAGTTACCACAATTAAAGTGTAAAACATTGAAAATTTGAACATTGAACAGCAAAAAACAAACAAGCTTAAAAGTGTGGTTATGTTCATGGTATGGAAATAACCGACCTGTGTAAGAAGCAATTGTTTCTGGGGCCGTTGTTAAGAATGGAAGTAAAGCGGGAGAACGAAGAATCGGGCGGAGAAAGGACCGATGGAAAACCGACGAGCATTAATTAGTGTGCGGCGTTGGTTTTAATTAGCTAACGCCAGGAAACAGAACAATTGTGCGCGAAAGGGCGAAACTACAAAATGTTAAACGAGAATGAGCGAGAGAAAAAGGGGATGGATTAATAAGAAAGTAAGTCAGTGAAAAAATATGTAGAAAGAGCGTAATGTATTAATGTAGGAGAGAAAACTGGTGACTTCCAGTAAAACGGTTTGTTTTTGTTTTAGGTAGAAAATTCTCTCAAACGAATTAAGTCACCTTACTGCTTACTGGGACTAAGCGTTAAAGGTGAGACAACAAAGAAAACCATACGCTCAAGTGTTCACATAATGGAAAGGTGTGATCGGAAGTGGAAAAAAACGAAACGAAGCGATATTCCGCAGTAAGCGCCGGACTTGTTATGAAAATTTATGGTTTCATAGAGATGGCCCAACGTAGCGTGGGTTGTCTCACCACCGACCAGGCATGGTTCGTCCTCGTGTAGCTGTCATCTGTGAGCTGCACTTTCTAGTGCGCTCTATTTCTTGTCCTGTGATTCATTGTGCACACCAGAAAAGTCACTTAGTTCTGCAGTGAACACACCAGAAAAGTGTGCACGGTTTCAAAAGAGTGGTAGAAAAGTAGTCGGTGAAGGAGGCTGTGCAGTTTGAATGTGGTGAATTTCCCACTTTATCGCACCGGAACCTTCACCATGGTGACCGTCACTAGGATCCCACCATACTGGAAAGTTAGTGTCGTGCAGCGTGGTGAGAAAAAGTTTAGATCGCTTGCTGCTAATGTAGACGAAGAGGCAATGAAGCTTTCTTTGCCTTCTTTCTGCTTCACCGTACGCTGTCATTTTCATACACTCTTCGGCAGACCGCAAGCTTAAAACAATGGCTACGGGGGAAAAGTCTTGGCGTGAAAAAGAAAAACAAAAAAAAATGAATACCAGCAAACAACGGGAACGGTCCACACTAACTGATATTAATGGTCTTTCTGTGGATAGGTAAAGAAATTGTTGTGGTATTGTTGGTACCGCTAACGGAAATTTAATGGTCAAGGTCATTTCGCTGCAATAGTGCCAGCATCTCGGCAAGAAAATGCTCGGGATTCGGAGTCTACGAAAGAAAGGTAAATTAATAATGTTGCAATCTTACTACATTGCAAAGGACTCTTGGAGTGATACTAACAGATTGCAGCATGAATTTAAAATAGTTCATAGTTATTGCAGATCGCATGACAAAAATTTTATTGCAAAAGCCACATAAATAACATCTTCCGATTTGTATTAAAAACAAAATTTTTAGCATGAACAACTCAACAATAATTGTTCTATAAGGATTATTTTTCACCAGTCAAATTCACATTATTTGCAATGAATATTACGATCTATTCCCATAAAGATTATATATTCTTGAAGGAAAATGCCTCATTTTAAGCGAGCATATCATTCGGCTTACGTCACTATGTTAGGTCTTCGATCAATGTAGACACCAAAACTGACGAATTGAATTTACGTCACCGAAACCGATACCATTGCGTGTCCCTCCGTCGTGAGCGACAGTCCTTACCCACACTCCACCGAAAAGCTAGGGGATTGTGAAGCCTTTTTCCCACATGGTTCTTAACAATGAAGTACACGTGAAGTTGTGGGACGACGTCGTATGGGGAAGTAAATTTTCCACCAACCTATCCAAAAATTTGGACCAGACGGCAGTCGGTAGGGTGCTGATGAAATAAAATGGATACGTCATTTAATTCCGGCCACGATATTACATTCCGGCTAAACATGAACGCGTGTGACTATCCGGTCCAATCCAATTAATACGATCACAAGGTTTCTTCATTCTCACACACACACACACACACATGTGCTTAGAGAGGTCAGCGGGAGTTGAGTCTAAGAACCGCTCAAAGTACCTAGTTTGATGATGATTAAGCGCTTCCGAATGGGATTTTGAAGTAACAACGCACACACCCGACGTCGACATTCGTAGACGTCATCTCGGGAAAAGGGGGGAAGAAAAACTGCCTATATCTTGCCATCGGTCGCATCGATCGACGGCATCAGATGAGCGAAAAAGATGATTGATTGCGAGACCGAGATATCACGCTGTCATGATTTGTCATCTTCGTTCAATCTCAGTAAATCAACCCAACGCTCCAATGAACGATGTTGGGCAATGAACGATGTGTGATTTGCGAGCATTGGACGGCAACTGCACACGCTGTGTGGGATTGTTCTTCCGTGATGAGTGGGCGCAAAGCAAATGTAACGCCAATTGCATTTAAACCTAATCGTGGGATAATGGAGACGCCTGGTGGTTCATCAAACGTTTGGGTATAAGTGTCAAATAATCATTAAAGGGACACACAGTTCAAGATTTTTGAGTTTTGCCGACGTCTTAAAGAATGTAAACGAATCCAGTTTTTTTGTAATGCTTCCAGATTGCACCTCTCATTAACCGATCGATGGAGGCGCTCATGCTTTGTTGAACACTTTTAAATATAGCTGTACATATTTGTATTACCCTCGTATTACCAAGACGCACATTTTTATTTCATCGATTTCAACACAGCGTTAGTCGCCAGAACATGGAAAACATCTACCTCCAAACGTTTCTTTAATTCTTATAACTCACGGGCGCAGAAAACGCTATAGCGGATAGTGGCAAAATATTTTTTCTGAAACCATAATCAGCTAACTCTGTACCTTTCGCCACCCCACCCAAAATCGGTACCGGAAGCTCCAAGTTTGATGCACAAACAACGATGATAAAATTGTGCCCGAAGTGCTCTTTAAATGTGCCGAACGAGCTGAACAATCACTTTGTGGCAAATATGAGCAAGAGTCATCAATAAGTTCACCAACCATCGACCAAGGCGGGCCAAGCAAGAGGGAAGGCCAGAACCAGGACCAGGACCAGGTCGGTGGATTAAAATTTTTTCTCGCAAACCTGCAACAGCCCGCAGTACCACAGTTGTTGGTTGTTTTAACATTCTGCACCGAAATCTTCCAGGAATGGGACGATGTTTATACTGTGTGCCGGTTTTTTTTTGTGTTGTTGCCCGTACCCCACAAGTTGGCCAACTTTCGCCACCGAACTTTCTCCTAAGCTGCATCGATCTTTCGCAAACCCCACGGCTGTCTCGGCGTTCTTATCTTCCAGCTGCGTTCTCGCGCTAGAGAATGGCGCTTTGTCTCGCTTGCCAATGTTTGTGTAGGTGGGGGGTGGACGATTGAACATCGCTGAAAAATGCGTGAAAATCCTCCTTCTCCTAGAGCATGGTAAATTTCCCAGCGTTTCCCTCCGCACAGTTTTTTATGCTTGGCCAACCCCTCCCACAAGCACAACTGTTTGTGGAAGCTGTGGCAAGCATCGGTCGAGATGACGTTGAGATGGTTGAGATGGTGCGCAATGGAGGGACGGGGGATGGGAGTAGGGGGAAAGAAGTTCGGCATGAAGAATTCTCACAGCAGAATGAACGTGTGGGTGAAAATTCGCAAAAGTATGTGGTGGCAAAAATATCGGTGCCAAGTGCCAGCAAAACCGTCGCCGGCGTTTTCCTGTCCTGTTATTGTCCATCCTATCCTGGCAACCCACGCACACCCAGTGCACAGAAAATCCCCGGAACCCGGAATCGAAGGAGCAGGAGTGGCGAAGGGAGGCGAGGGTGGCTGGGAGAGTGGGAAAACAAATCAAATGATACACCAACCACCCCAATTTGTCTGGACCGGGTGGCGCCACGGCGATTTCGCCCGTTTCGGTGCTACTGTCAGAGCTTCTCCCGCAACTGACACTTCTAGATTGCATTCGTGTGATGTTTTTTTTAACGTGTGAATGTATGTATGTGCGTGTGTGAGTGTGTGTTATTATGGGGTTGTCTTCAGGCTTCCTCAAATCCCGTCTTTCCCGGTGTAGATTTTTTTCTCCCTGTTTTGCTGCTCTCGCTCTTAAATTCTGGATTGAAACCGAAACGTTGTCGTTGTCGACGGCGTATCCGATTTGGTTTTATTTTTCGTTCCGGCACTCGGCTCCCTCGGTTCATCGTTTTCGGCAGTCGTTGTGTCGTCATCATTGCACGTAGTCGTTTTGTCGTCACCGTTCGAGCTGGAAGACGTTCGATTGCTCGCAGCAGGCATTGGGACGATTCTTCACCGTGTTTTCGGCAATTCGATCGCCCGGAAAGCGCACCAGCCCGCGGTAACCGGGGACACAGTCTCGGGGACACATTTTTCCCGAATCTGCGAATGCGCATGTGTGTGTTGGTCGTTTGTTTGCGTAACCGTTTTCCTTTCGGATTGCCGGTTTTTCGGGCTCGGGGTTACTGGCAGCAGGCGTCCGGTATGCAATCATCGCAACCATCGTTTCGTCATCGTTGCACCGCGAATTCGCCTATCTTGCACGCGAGTGTGTGGGAAGTGTGTGAAGCCTTCGCAGCTCGAATGGCGGGAATGCGGAGTGGAGGACAAAAGGTGACGAGGATAGAGCCACCAACAAGGCGCCTCACTGAGATGTTTGTAGCTGTTTGTTGGTTGTTAGCAGTCCGCGACTTGGTGGAGCATTTTTTCGCTACCTTCCGTCTGCCGGTGTCGTAACGCTCGCCTCGTAAAGTGTAGCAGTGCTGGCAGGTGATTTTCCGGTATTTCTTCATCCGGGCAACACCGAAGGAGCGGGACGTAAGGCACACGCGAGAAGGGATGGAACAATGCAGGTCACACGCGTGTGTGAGAGGTTTGGGCAACGTTAGCCGGGTTTTGTAAGATACTTCCCGGGGAAGTCAAAGACCTCGTGGGAACTTTCGCTTCGCAAAGAAGCGAGACAGCAAACGCCTTCCTATTGCGTACCTTTCGGTGCATGCATATGGGGCGACGCGGGTTTTTGGAGAATCGAATGCAATTCTGTTTATGGTTGTTGTAAGATGGTTGAAAAATGGCGACATTCGCACTCAGAAACACTTCTTTCGGGTTTTTCTTTTCGTCGGTCCCGAAGGGATACAATAATATCTTGAAATCTTCTTCCATCGGGCCGGTCTGTTATGCGCGAGGTTATTAGATTTCGGGTGGAGTGGCCACCAAGTGAATCATCATTTCCGTTTGTTATAGTTTTTACTCTTCTTGGTGTGGTTGTTTGATATGTTGCAAGCTGCACATAAATTGGGAGACATTCTACATGTTTTTCCCGTTCCTTCGTTGCTGCTGGTATCATAGAGTTTGCGAACAATTTTGTTTTCCACCATTATGGATACATGGAGCAAACAGGGAGCGCTAGGGAGCGAAGTCATAAGCATCAGTTGCGCGTACAGCATCATACAGTTTGTGCTATGACAGATGGGAAAGTTGTTGTTTTTCGGGTTCCAGTGATTTGATGGAAAGATTTCACTGTATTAGAACGCCCCTCTTCTAATGCAGATTCAATGATAGAGTTCTGGTAATTTTAAATACTCTTCTGACATCTATATCGATTTTTATTTTGTTGCGTAGTAGTATCGAGAACTAATTACGTATTTGAACGCTACTCCTTAAAAAAGAAGTGTTTCGAAAATCGATTTGAAATAGAACTACGATTATTGTTCCATTTTACAAAGTTTGCTTTAATTTTTATGTAAAGACAAGTCTGCTTTTAGATTATACTTGTATAATACTTATATTTGTATTGGGTTTATCACACTTTTCGTAATATTTAAAAGACACTTCGTTGTCAAAGTCTTTGAGAAGTGTTATAGGAGCTTTTACAGTAAACGACAAACACTATAATAAACAGGTGTAATCGTCAGACAGTTATTATTGCGTTAAATCGTCGATCACTTTGAACACTACATGGTCATAAATGCACATGTAAACAACACTTTGGATTCTGGACTCTTGGACTTGAACTTTGATGATTAAACATCAAAATCATGATTTAGGATGGTATCTGTCTATTTTATGGAAGGAAGCTACCAAACCAACTGTACGCTAAATAACTTCAAAAGGTTCTAATTTCCTTGAATTCACGCATACCTTTTATGCTTTGACTGCATCTCACATATGGCATGTTCTGAGAGAACCTATGGCATCGTACAACAAACGCGTATCGCACCAAACAATGTAACTACTTTGTTGCAGCAGCGAACTGGTTTGTATTTTCGTTGTGCAACCTGGCGAAATGTTGTTCCTGGACATTGTTTTCTCCTATGCAACGTTTGGTTTTGCTTTCTACGAAACGGTGCCACTAGCAAAAAGTCGTGCCTCGGCAAAATGTTTTCCCTTCCTTGCTTCTTTTGCTGTTGCTGCTGCTGCTGGCAAACGGAGAGGAGGTAGAAGTTTTCCCTGTTGAATAAACATCTATTTCAACAAGCGACGCGCAAGTGTATGTGCGTAATGATGGAATAAGTTTTGTGTTTTTTTTTGTACACGGTAGTAGAAATTGATGATGGAACAAGCAGAAAAAATGGCAATATTTCCATTATGATCTCAGCAGGTAACCATCGTGTGTGTAAAAAAAAGAAGTATACTTTAGATGGGGAGAAAATTGAATGTACAATTTTCCATCATCCTCATGGTAATGTTAACGCCGTCGCTGATGAAACCTGAGTCGGTAGATAACTTTCGCACACCCAGGCACAGACCTTCCGAGAATTTCGATCAGCGTTGCCGTGGGCCCTGTGGCAGCAAAACCGAACAGTTCCAGAGGCGAATCGTGCCTCTAAACAAAACCAAAAAATAAAATAAACATTCGTCTAAAAACCTGTCTCACTGTCCGCTGTTTCGTGACAAACAATGCTAAACGCACAGCGCAACCAACGCCGCTTCTTTGCCCGCTTTCCATCACTGGCTCACGTAGGCCTTGTTGTTTGTTTTTTGTGCATCTTGGTTGTGTGTTTTTCTGTTTGTTTTCTGTTGCACGAGTTTCCCATTTTTTGTATATGCACGTGCTCTCTCTTTCGCTTACCGTACCGTGCTGAAGTTCGACGCTTGGTGGACCCGCAAATTGGTTCCAGGCACGCGCTGTTTGTCTTGCCAGCTTCAACGTTGCCCGGTGGCCAACGAAGAAAGATGAGAGCTTTTATGTCGATGCTCCGGCAGGTTCGGCACGGAACAGTAACTACAATTTTTCCGTTTGATGGAACGATTTGCTGGCCATGCTGCCGCACCATTAGAGCGACCGAGGGCGTCAATGCGTACATCGCACGGGTCGACCCAGAGAACCGATCGTAATGGCGGGAAGGGTAAAAAAAAGGTTCTGTACTGTGCTCACTGTTCGCAAACCTGTTTGCCATCCTGCCTATGTGTGTGTGTGTAACACGTTGGGGCACGTGTTGGTTGATTTACTTCTAACGATTCAGCGCGCTCCAGTGCAAATGGTAGAAGAAAAAAAAACCTGCTTAAGAGATGGGTTTTCGGAGCCATCGAGTGTCGTACACTTCCGGGAATTGATCCCCATCGGAACCATGCCTAGCGTACCGTGAACGATGCATCCAGGGCCCTTCGTACATTTGTTCATCGATAAATTTTCATCTTGCGTGAAGGTCAAATGTCATACAGGATTAAACCGACCCGAGGGTCCTGCTCGCCAAGGCGTTGTAATTTCTTGAGCTGACAGGCGACGACATTTGTCCTTACTTGCTATCAATGCTTGCACCGGAACACCGTGTGATCGGTGTACTTTTTACCGCACGGAACATGGTAAGCGTATGTCACAGATAAAATATATGCATCTGGAACTAGCAATTACTATTATTGTTGCATGTGTCTGGTAAATATTTTAGCCAAGATTTCAAAGGCTTATTGAAGATAAAATTAATTGCACAAGATAAAGAAACAAAACAAACCTTTATGACGGTCTCATCACGACAAGACTAAACTTAGTGGAACATTATTTACACCTTTGTGCAAAAACTCTTCATCCAATAAGTATTCTTTATGTAGTAGAAACTATTAAAAACATGGGTTCACCTTTATCATTTCTTAGATGCTTCCGAAGGGAAATTGATTGTCTGAGAAAGAGCGCTCTACCGTGGGTTGGCTCTTGCTGATAGAACATTGTACGTTGCCCACACGTAAGCAACTTTCCATATGTGCTGCACCCCATCGTTTGGGTCTCACTCGCCCACAGTTGATTGGCATGCGCTTTGCTAGAAGAAAGCATCGAACTATGGCATATAGTGAATCGATGCAATTGCATCTTGCCCGGTTCTTGTTGTACCAGGTGTTGCAGAGAGCAGCGCAGCAAAACGACATTACATTTCCCATTTCACACACTTGATCGCATGACAGTCCGGAAAACTGGTCGTTTAGTAAGTGACAATCTATTTTCCTTCCCAAGTCCCAACGCTGGGCGCTATGTTGTGGGTGTGAAGATCGATAAGTGGTTGAGAAAATTAAAACGAAACGGAAACATCTTCCCGGATCGGATGCTCTTAGACGAGCGAAAGCGTAGAGGCCGAACCATTGGTCGAACCATCTGCATGAAAGTCATTGGGACAAATTGCTTTTTGACACTTCCGGCGCGTTCTGAGTTGGTGTTGAAGCAAATGATCCCGTGTGGATTAAAAGTTGTACAACACCCGGCTGGACTGTGGACTGTTTGGTACGAAACTGGTCGCTGTTGTTCAGAAATGATGGAGTTTTTGTGTCATTTGACGGACATATTTGTCTATATGCTGTCAAAGTTGGTTCATTAATGTGGCAAAACATCATTCACAATTGAAGCAGTTATTTGCTTGAAGTCTAGCATGCGCTACACGTTTGCCGTAAATTTGAATCCTTCTGCCTGAATGTTTGTTGAATGTAGTGACTTAATGATACATGAAAATGGCTTACTCTTGAAAGCATTGAGTGTCAGCGAAACTTGAACCGTTTCTACCTCATAACCTAGTCACATTATTTCATTAGTTGATGCATACAACGCTCAACCGTGTTCGCTGAATGCTACGCTTGTTGCAGCTATCTAGAAGTAGAGAAAAAATCCGCTTGCTAGAGAGAGAATCCATTAACAGTAGGATGCCTCATTAACTTTCATGCAAAATCCCTGTCGGTCTGACTGTGTATGAGCAACCGGCTAAGACGCTTCGTATTAGACCCATTAGTCGACCGTTGAAATACGAATGCTATCACAACATACCGCCTCTTTCGAGACCATTAAGAACACTTTTTCTCTTCTTGCCCAGCTTAAACTCCCAAGGAAATAGTGGCTCCACCTTCACCAGTGTGCCCAGGATTATATCAACACAGGACGTCTGGAAGAAGAAAGGAAAAAGAACACCACGTCCAATCCGAAACTCAAACTTTCAACTTAATCGACCAAATCGCTCGTCGTTCCCCGAATCAGCTTTACAAAATGGGGTTGAAATTTGCGTGAAATCTCAGAGGGTAGGGCCAAGCACCCTAGGGCATCAAATCCTAAGCATCCTTTCGGTGTGTTTTAAAAAGACGTGCTGCATGTTTGATGCTGGCTGGCTTTTGTAGCATGGCGATGAGCTCAAATCTACTCAAATTGTGTAATTGTGTGAACTCGCCCGAGTGGGAGAAAATGTCATGGTGAAGGTGATGGAAAAGCTTTCTGTCGAAAGACAAGCAAGTAACCTATTTGTGTAGGACTTCAACATATTAAGTAAAAAATGGTAAACTGGCCAAAGATAGCATTAAGTATTACCAAAGTAAGCATCAATGTTCTAGAGCTTAAACAGGTTACGATTAAAATAAAATGAAGTAGGTGGAGGCGTCTAATACTTTTTGGAAGTAAATATTTAGCTCTGTACAGTATGTTTGCTCTAGAGAGTACATAACATCTATAAATATATGTTCCATTACTCTGGTTATGGAATTTTTGTAAAGCTTGGAATATAATTGATTTTATTGTTCAAGACAGTTGCTTCCCGAACCACATAAAGCAAAAGACAATTAATATAATAGTTAATGAGGAAAATGTCCTTGAAAAATAAAAATAGAATTTTCCACATAGAAACTTTCATTTTTAAGTTTTTGGACTCCAGTAACACATCTCCCACCCACCTTATCGTTAATCTTTATCAAACATTTCAACCAAATAATTGATGTGTGTATTGAACCATCGCGCCTTCCTAGACAAAACAACATTGCTGGTTTGCGCTGTTCGGTGGAGCTAATTTGATTATTCCTTTAATTATTCATCACGATCAAATTATTAACCGTTCCCAGTTAAAACCCCTCCTGCCGTAGATGCTGCACTCATTAAAACTCATGTACGTGCCGGATAGAATAATCATTACTCGAACGGTTGGCATCATCACTTATTCATGCACAAAGTTTATTTATAGCGTTCGCCTGAAGAATGATGTTTGCATCTCAAATGGTGCTCTTGGGGGAATTTGTCGGTGTGGCAAAAGTGCGGCAAGCCATCAACCATCAAACCCGGAACGTGATTCACTCGCGCGGAGCTATTGATCTTGGCCGCGCGTTTTTCCTACGACCGGGGCAATATGATATAGAATGATTTTTTCGCCCATTTCACCGACTATATGCCGTACCTTTTTTCTGCTACCTAATAGAACGAGGCCTTTCCGAACAATGAGTAGGAGTGAAGGAGATAGAAAGTGGAGTAGTGTGTACGCGAGCTACGAACCTTTCCGGGGCTATTTATTCAAACAGTGATAACTTCCCAAGAAGAGAGCTTTTCGATCTGCAGCCCGCGTGACCTCAAGTATCATTTGGCAGATACTTACACATCGCTTGATTCGCGGCGACTTGGCGTGCGTAAACAACCAACAGAGGAAGTTAAATTAATTATATGCTCAAAATCAATTCACGGTCTTTCGTGGCGTTTGCTGTAGAACAAAAGCCATAAAAGAAAACTCCATCTCTACCGTGAGATGTGTGAATATTGTTTAATGCTAAATAAAAACGCAAACGATTATCTTTTGCCAGGCCCACAACTACACCGGTGTGCTTTTGGGCAACGATTCCAGAACAAACGAAAAGAGGATTTCGTTTTGCCTCCCCTACAAAAAAAAACCGGAGAGACCAATAAAATAAACACTTCAAATTGCGCCGCTTGGAATGTCGGTACCGGGCTACCACCGTACAGACTATACGACCGGGTACGCCTCCCGCTAAAAATAAACCTCGTCGTTAGATGGGTGGTTATTTGGTTGTAGTTGTTGTTGTTGTTGTCCTTCCTGGAAAACGAAATAGTTCCTTGGCATGAGCCGGTTTTGCTGGGCTGGAGCGCCGAACGTAATGGGCGGGTTGCGTTAGCAGAAGAGCAGTGGTTATATTTCCGAGACCGAAAGCTAAAAGCTAACCGACCTCTCAGCAAGACAATTGAACGGTGTACCTTTGGCGGGCCCTACATAAAAAGGTCGCAATGCCTCGTTACCCTAGCGCTTTGGTCCGATTGTGGTCGGGATGGAAGGTGAGAGTGGTGGAAGTGGAGCGTGGGGTAGCAATACAAGTGAACAACAACGAGCATAAAATAACGCGCCACCGCAGCAGAAGTAGTGGCGGCAAACAGCGTTGCTCGAAATAAAGGCTTGATGATTGTATATTGATCATGGTGCATTTAAGGCCCGGGCCGGAGAGGGAACGGCGAGAGGCTAAGGAAACGGGAAAGGTTGAGGGCGTGAACAGGGACAGGCAGGGACTTGATTGTGTACGATTCTATTTTCGGCCGGCGCACTGAATAAAGCATTAAACTGTAAAAGGGAAAGCATTGATTGTTCCGGCATTTGTTGGTGTGGCGAGTGGATGCGTATGTGTGTGTGTGTGTTTAGTTTGTGCTTGTAGCGTTGCTTTTTCACTTATTTGTGTGAAAAAAACAGACGTTCGAACAGAAAGCTTCGAGTAGCATTATTTACCTCCAGAACGATTCGGAAGGTTTGGTTTTTTTTTTGGGT
>KZ061897.1:210645-221071 GCA_002091835.1 Anopheles maculatus
TTATTGAAGATAAAATTAATTGCACAAGATAAAGAAACAAAACAAACCTTTATGACGGTCTCATCACGACAAGACTAAACTTAGTGGAACATTATTTACACCTTTGTGCAAAAACTCTTCATCCAATAAGTATTCTTTATCTAGTAGAAACTATTAAAAACATGGTTTCACCTTTATCATTTCCTAGATGCTTCCGAAGGGAAATTGATTGTCTGAGAAAGAGCGCTCTACCGTGGGTTGGCTCTTGATGATAGAACATTGTACGTTGCCCACACGTAAGCAACTTTCCATATGTGCTGCATCCCATCGTTTGGGTCTAACTCGCCCACAGTTGATTGGCATGCGCTTTGCTAGAAGAAAGCATCGAACTATGGCATATAGTGAATCGATGCAATTGCATCTTGAACGGTTCTTG
This sequence comes from Anopheles maculatus, assembly GCA_002091835.1. Taxonomy (NCBI): domain Eukaryota; kingdom Metazoa; phylum Arthropoda; class Insecta; order Diptera; family Culicidae; genus Anopheles; species Anopheles maculatus. The sequence goes on from KZ061897.1 coordinate 211,061, forward strand.
TTGTACCAGGTGTTGCAGAGAGCAGCGCAGCAAAACGACATTACATTTCCCATTTCACACACTTGATCGCATGACAGTCCGGAAAACTGGTCGTTTAGTAAGTGACAATCTATTTTCCTTCCCAAGTCCCAACGCTGGGCGCTATGTTGTGGGTGTGAAGATCGATAAGTGGTTGAGAAAATTAAAACGAAACGGAAACATCTTCCCGGATCGGATGCTCTTAGACGAGCGAAAGCGTAGAGGCCGAACCATTGGTCGAACCATCTGCATGAAAGTCATTGGGACAAATTGCTTTTTGACACTTCCGGCGCGTTCTGAGTTGGTGTTGAAGCAAATGATCCCGTGTGGATTAAAAGTTGTACAACACCCGGCTGGACTGTGGACTGTTTGGTACGAAACTGGTCGCTGTTGTTCAGAAATGATGGAGTTTTTGTGTCATTTGACGGACATATTTGGTAATATGCTGTCAAAGTTGGTTCATTAATGTGGCAAAACATCATTCACAATTGGAGCAGTTATTTGCTTGAAGTTTAGCATGCGCTACACGTTTGCCGTAAATTTGAATCCTTCTGCCTGAATGTTTGTTGAATGTAGTGACTTAATGATACATGAAAATGGCTTACTCTTGAAAGCATTGAGTGTCAGCGAAACTTGAACCGTTTCTACCTCATAACCTAGTCACATTATTTCATTAGTTGATGCATACAACGCTCAACCGTGTTCGCTGAATGCTACGCTTGTTGCAGCTATCTAGAAGTAGAGAAAAAATCCGCTTGCTAGAGAGAGAATCCATTAACAGTAGGATGCCTCATTAACTTTCATGCAAAATCCCTGTCGGTCTGACTGTGTATGAGCAACCGGCTAAGACGCTTCGTATTAGACCCATTAGTCGACCGTTGAAATACGAATGCTATCACAACATACCGCCTCTTTCGAGACCATTAAGAACACTTTTTCTCTTCTTGCCCAGCTTAAACTCCCAAGGAAATAGTGGCTCCACCTTCACCAGTGTGCCCAGGATTATATCAACACAGGACGTCTGGAAGAAGAAAGGAAAAAGAACACCACGTCCAATCCGAAACTCAAACTTTCAACTTAATCGACCAAATCGCTCGTCGTTCCCCGAATCAGCTTTACAAAATGGGGTTGAAATTTGCGTTAAATCTCAGAGGGTAGGGCCAAGCACCCTAGGGCATCAAATCCTAAGCATCCTTTCGGTGTGTTTTAAAAAGACGTGCTGCATGTTTGATGCTGTGCTTTTGTAGCACGGCGATGAGCTCAAATCTACTCAAATTGTGTAATTGTGTGAACTCGCCCGAGTGGGAGAAAATGTCATGGTGAAGGTAATGGAAAAGCTTTCTGTCGAAAGACAAGCAAGTAACCTATTTGTGTAGGACTTCAACATATTAAGTAAAAAATGGTAAACTGGCCAAAGATAGCATTAAGTATTACCAAAGTAAGCATCAATGTTCTAGAGCTTAAACAGGTTACGATTAAAATAAAATGAAGTAGGTGGAGGCGTCTAATACTTTTTGGAAGTAAATATTTAGCTCTGTACAGTATGTTTGCTCTAGAGAGTACATAACATCTATAAATATATGTTCCATAACTCTGTCTATGGAATTTTTGTAAAGTTTGGAATGTAATTGATTTCAACGTTCAAGACAATTGCTTCCCGAACCACATAAAGCAAAAGACAATTAATATAATAGTTAATGAGGAAAATGTCCTTGAAAAATAAAAATAGAATTTTCCACATAGAAACTTTCATTTTTAAGTTTTTGGACTCCAGTAACACATCTCCCACCCACCTTATCGTTAATCTTTATCAAACATTTCAACCAAATAAAGTCGATTGATGTGTGTATTGAACCATCGCGCCTTCCTAGACAAAACAACATTGCTGGTTTGCGCTGTTCGGTGGAGCTAATTTGATTATTCCTTTAATTATTCATCACGATCAAATTATTAACCGTTCCCAGTTAAAACCCCTCCTGCCGTAGATGCTGCACTCATTAAAACTCATGTACGTGCCGGATAGAATAATCATTACTCGAACGGTTGGCATCATCACTTATTCATGCACAAAGTTTATTTATAGCGTTCGCCTGAAGAATGATGTTTGCATCTCAAATGGTGCTCTTGGGGGAATTTGTCGGTGTGGCAAAAGTGCGGCAAGCCATCAACCATCAAACCCGGAACGTGATTCACTCGCGCGGAGCTATTGATCTTGGCCGCGCGTTTTTCCTCCGACCGGAGCAATATGATATAGAATGATTTTTTCGTCCATTTCACCGACTATATGCCGTACCTTTTTTCTGCTACCTAGTAGAACGAGGCCTTTCCGAACAATGAGTAGGAGTGAAGGAGATAGAAAGTGGAGTGGTGTGTTCGCGAGCTACGAACCTTTCCGGGGCTATTTATTCAAACAGTGATAACTTCCCAAGACGAGAGCTTTTCGATCTGCAGCCCGCGTGACCTCAAGTATCATTTGGCAGATACTTACACATCGCTTGATTCGCGGCGACTTGGCGTGCGTAAACAACGAACAGAGGAAGTTAAATTAATTATATGCTCAAAATCAATTCACGGTCTTTCGTGGCGTTTGCTGTAGAACAAAAGCCATAAAAGAAAACTCCATCTCTACCGTGAGATGTGTGAATATTGTTTAATGCTAAATAAAAACGCAAACGATTATCTTTTGCCAGGCCCACAACTACACCGGTGTGCTTTTGGGCAATGATTCCAGAACAAACGAAAAGAGGATTTCGTTTTGCCTCCCCCACAAAAAAAAAAACCGGAGAGACCAATAAAATAAACACTTCAAATTGCGCCGCTTGGAATGTCGGTACCGGGCTACCACCGTACAGACTATACGACCGGGTACGCCTCCCGCTAAAAATAAACCTCGTCGTTAGATGGGTGGTTATTTGGTTGTAGTTGTTGTTGTTGTTGTCCTTCCTGGAAAACGAAATAGTTCCTTGGCATGAGCCGGTTTTGCTGGGCTGGAGCGCCGAACGTAATGGGCGGGTTGCGTTAGCAGAAGAGCAGTGGTTATATTTCCGAGACCGAAAGCTAAAAGCTAACCGACCTCTCAGCAAGACAATTGAACGGTGTACCTTTGGCGGGCCCTACATAAAAAGGTCGCAATGCCTCGTTACCCTAGCGCTTTGGTCCGATTGTGGTCGGGATGGAAGGTGGGAGTGGTGGAAGTGGAGCGTGGGGTAGCAATACAAGTGAACAACAACGAGCATAAAATAACGCGCCACCGCAGCAGAAGTAGTGGCGGCAAACAGCGTTGCTCGAAATAAAGGCTTGATGATTGTATATTGATCATGGTGCATTTAAGGCCCGGGCCGGAGAGGGAACGGCGAGAGGCTAAGGAAACGGGAAAGGTTGAGGGCATGAACAGGGACAGGCAGGGACTTGATTGTGTACGATTCTATTTTCGGCCGGCGCACTGAATAAAGCATTAAACTGTAAAAGGGAAAGCATTGATTGTTCCGGCATTTGTTGGTGTGGCGAGTGGATGCGTATGTGTGTGTGTTTAGTTTGTGCTTGTAGCGTTGCTTTTTCACTTATTTGTGTGAAAAAAACAGACGGTCGAACAGAAAGCTTCGAGTAGCGCTATTTACCTCCAGAACGATTCGGAAGGTTTGGTTTTTTTTTTTTGGGTACACATTCCGTCGGCGTAAAGAGCGCGAATGATACCACCGTGAACCGAGCATGAACCGAGAAAGCGTTGGTAGAAGGCGAGGTAGAATGGTCTGGAGTTATTTTTACCAGCACATCACATCCATGCTGCTTGCCTCCGTTTGGTGGGTCGGGCATCGTATCGTTCATAATTTAATGTCTTAACTCGTCTCCTGTGATGGTGCTGCTCGCCATCATCTCCACCTTCGCTGCTCCTGATTAAGCTTCGAGCGAAACAACATTAACGCTTTGAAACAATTGCTGTTGAATTTTTTTGAGATCGTGTTTTTTGGTTTTCAATATTTTAAAAACATGTTTTGTTTGTGTATAGGGAAGAAAAAATAGCAAACACGACAAATAATAATTTCTGTTTTATATCTAGATGATTGGGTTTGTTTTGAGCAGAAAGTGTTAGAAGAATTTCTCCGAATTTAACTGCCGGTGGTTTTTTGTATTTAAAGAACAAATTATCGGTAACACTGTCTTAAGTTGGTAAGTCATGTTTAGTGCTTTTGCCTAATTTATCATAATAATAATGCGTTTGAGGTGGTCTTTTGAAATGCAATAAACTAGCTAAGTATAGCGCAAACTATCATGATTTTCTTAATTTATATTCACTGGAATCAACAGGAAGTATAACTAAATGATATCAAGCATGATTAAAAAATGTGCAGACCTAAAATAACATATTTTAAAGGATTTTTACGTTGCGGCATATTGTTATAACAAAGTAAATAAATAAAAGCCTTACTTTAATTGAAAATCATAAATAGATCGACTTTTTAAACATAAGGAATTGAACCTATCATAACATTAAAGTCATGAGGATTTTTTTATATCAATAAATTGCCTGTGTGAAGTTTATGTTTAAGAAATTCCAACCAGAAGAGCAAATATGACTAACTAAGACATTTTCTTAACGATTTTCAATGGTGGAGGCGCCCAGTACTTCACTGAAGTTGATATGCATTAATATCGCCTGAAAGTTTGTTTTTTGTATGTGTTTTTACGATTTGTGGCTCTCCATAGAAATTGAAAAAAAACGCAGTAGATTTTCATCGATGAAAAATTCAACAAAAATATTCGAGTAGATATTTCGCGCTTCTTTGATAAGTTTAGCTCATATCATCATCGCTCTGTAATGTAATCAAATGTAAACCAACGATTTTTAAGAAATTACATCTTATCAAGGTTTAAAACACCTTGATATGCTTGTACACAGTTTTCTAGCTTTATGCAGTGTTTCTTTTTTATTTAACTGCTAGAAATTCAGAGTAAATAGTTGACTAGAAAACACCACAATTCAAGGTTTATAGAAAAGTTCATAGTTGAACAGATGCAAACATATTTATTTTTCACTACCTTATTCAGTACCTTTTCGTAACAAAAACATCCTTCTTAATGTTTCTTGGCGAGAGAAAATACTCATACTCAAGCATACATCATCGCGTTTGACTAAAAGCGCTGAGCTGAGTAAATGCAAAGATCTAGGCGAAACATCCTGCGTAAAAATATGTTGTTTACCAATTGGAATACCCTCATCAAAGTGAACTCTACTCTCCCATCGATATCTCCCAGGATTAGGCGTCGTACCAACAAAAGGTACCTTCTTCGCTATCACCTCACAAACGGGGGTCGCCGAAAGATTCCGGATGAAAATTCTCATTCTTCTGTGTCCAGCAGCTGATGACTTTTGACTTCGGTTAACGATTCCACCGGGACGCACCGTCCGACTCGTTCTCATTTTGCAAATACGACGCAAAAACAACCGACAAGCGAAATGAAGAGCTGCTTCTTTGCGAAAATTCAGATAAATGGTTGAGTTGGGCTCGGGGATAAAAATAGATTTTATGTTGTTGTTTTTATGTTGCGAGTGGGTTTTGTTGCCTGCCTGCCTGCCTGCCTGTGACTACGGAGAGCGAGAGAGAATGGGACGATCTTCGTTTCGTTAGCTCCACTGATCTATATCTCCCCAGGCGGCTGTCGATGTATGTTTCGTAGCGTCTTGACCGGAGGGTGTATTTTTTTTTTGTTACAAGCGGGCGTGTATTGCGCATCATTTGTCCAAAAGTCAACAACAAATCCGTTTTGCGTTCGAGTAGACGCCTTGTTGTGATTTCACCATCGGCCGGGTCTGTTAGGCCCCCAGTTTGTTAGTTTTGGTGGCTTTAGACAAGCATTCCCAACCGATCAGTCGAAGGTGTACGTGTACCGGTATTGGCGATACCGAACTGCAACAGATTTTCTTTTTATAGATTTCACCCTGGCACTCGGGTACATTTGTTTCCTCGTCATCTTTGCTTTTGACTCACCGTTCCGTTTGAGGGGCTGGAGCAGAAAAGCGCACTCCCAACACCCGTCCTGCTTTAGCTAAATGTTGGTGAATAAATAAATAATCAGGCTCAAGCGGGCTCGGGTCACAAGGTGTAAAAGGAAGGTTTATTTTGCTGTCTTTTCCCAGGCCGTGCCTTCAGATCGATTCGTGCTGCTGACGCAAGCAACAAACGGCAAACCACACGAAACCGGGTCCCTGTGTATGTATGTATGGGAAAGGTAGAGCCCGGACCCATTTTCCCTGGCCCGATGAAGGCTTGAACGGTTGGCCTCGATTTTCAAAATGCAAAGACCCCTTCAGCTTGCGTGATGCGAAGGATGGATAAGGACAATCGACAAGGCGTCAGCGTAAAGGGTGTGAGCAGGAAACTTGTAAAACTGAAGAAATCACTGAACGAAAACTTGCCATAAGAGGCACAGCAGTATGATTACGCGGAATTTCCTTCTTTTTTTAGTTGTTGTTCAAGCGGCACTAGAATCTATCTTACCTTGCCGGAAGAGAGGCAACACGGTGCAGGATGTGTTGAATGATTTTTCGCGAGGGATTAATTTAGAGTTCTGTCTTCTTGCCTTTCTTCGTTCGCTGTGCTTCTTACACCAGCAACATCGTTTAAAAAGAAAATGCGGCACATCCATTGTTTCGTCAGCCATCTCGGGGTTGGCCTGTGGGCTAAATATATCTTCCCTGTAGCCGCGATTCCACCGTAGGGAAAAAGCGCTGACGGTAAAGTTTAATTAGCGTACACCGGCAAGGTCATAAGGCTGGGGCCTGGGGTTTGGGACGATCTTTCCATCCCACCCCGTTTCGGTACGGCAAACGCGGGCAACAAGTGTTTCATGGGCAAAGTTGTTCACCCCTTTGCGCCTTCGAAACATGTCGCCTTTCCGCGGGGTTAAGAGTGTGCCTGGCCATGGAAGGGCAAGTCCTCTTCGCAAAACTTTGAGGAGCTTTTGCGTGTGTACGCGTCGCACAATTTCATGTTCTCCGGCAATTTTCCGCGTTTTACGTCACAACCGCGCTCGCGGATGCATGGTGGGAGTTCCTTGCTATGCTCGATTCATCGCGCCTGCTAGCGGTTCTATATATTGTGATAGTTTAGCATATTATTTCCCACGACACTTCACCTCTCTTTCGGTGAGCGATTGTTTCTTTTTGTTTCGCCGGTTTCGCGCCTTTCGGGTGAAGAATTATAGGTAGACGAGTAAACGAAAGGAAGGATACAAACGATTGGTTGCTGAGCTTGCCCGTTTCTTTTTTTGCGAATGGTGGTCAGGTGGTTGTTGAGGTCACTTTCGCGTCATTTTGCAAAATTACCATAAAACCGGACGATAAGACTCGCACAGCGTCGTTGGACTTTGGGCGGTAAGAAAAATGTCCAAGGAATGCGAAAAACGCATAAGTTGCTGATGTGTACAATCAAGATATTTCTTTATTTTGCAAAGTATTATATTATTTTGCTTGGTATTTTTAGAAACACCTATTTTCTTGAAATTGAAATGAAATTAAAAATATATTGTAATATAATATCCGTAAAAATCGGTGGGACAGAACCAACGATTGATTAAAACCCTGAATGAACAATTTCAACAACTATAAAAGTATTTATTCATCATGCTGAGGATAGTTTTAGCAAGTTAATGGCACACACATGGAAGACGAAAACAAACCATCACTTTCACTTTTCGTCGGTCAAATTATACACTGTTGGACTAAAAGCTTTAGAACTTTTACTGTAAAGGATGCGAGTCAAAGCTTTCACCATTTCAATGCACAAACGGTTGCTAGAGTTGGTAGACCAGAGTGAATGAGAACGAGACATAAAAACGAAATGACGAGATTGCTTTTTTGTAGTTTGTTTTATTTGAAAGTAAATTTCATTCGTTTGTACCTAGACATCAAGTATTTACGCGCACAGCACAGTGCATAGAGTGCTTTCAACAGCTTACGGAGATGATTTTGCTGATGCTATTTGGCTGCGAAATAAATAGCTAGTTTTCGTGTTTCTTCTATTGAAAGGAAACACCATCAGGTAGAGTGTTATTTGGGAGGTGGGTGAAAGTGAGAGTGAGAGGGAGAGAGAGAGAGAGAGAAACTTTTAAACGCTTCTAATTTTGCCAGCAATCACAAAACTTCTGTACCGTTTTAATGCATTTTTAATCAAGTTGCGCTATTTTAAGGATACTTTGCATAGCACGAAGGTGGATTGCCTATTTGCAGGTACTGCTTGTTGATAATTACTTTTGAACTGCTTAAAGTTGGCGAGTTATTACGGTTCCGGATAGCATTCCCCCATCAACTGACGCTCACGCAAAGATGTTTGCTTAAATCGTAAATGGAACCAAAAACGCACAAAACGGAACCACTTTTTGACAGCGCTGTAGTTGTAACAGTCATTTCAACCGATTTTAACCATACTCTATGTTTAAAGCTCTGGCTTCTATATTTGCCTTCCAATTTCTACATTTCAACCACCAGCCCGAGCTGCTCACGTCACTTCGGTAGCAATAAAATCGATATAAAAATCCAATTCCACCAACTGTCCGCAAAAGTGTGCTTTTATTGGTTCCGCCGACCCCAAAAACGGCCAATGGAAGAAGGGGAAAAAACACACGTCCAACAGAGCTACGTTGCATGAGTTATTGCGATGATTGCGATGATGCCGCCATTCGAACGAGCTTCCTGCTTCCTGCTACGCGGACGGAAATGAAACGACATAAATAGTGCATCGCGGCACATCGGGTGGATTCAGCGAAGCCCAGAGTTGCATAAAAATATCTCTCCAGTGACGGACTCGGTGAAACGTCAACAGTCGGAACACCACCAACCGTTCCGAATGCATCCGCCACCACCTCCACAACTGGCAATAAATACTAGCTTATTCATTGTCGGATTTTGATGTGCGCTTGCGAAGGTTGGAATGCACCCGTCCCGCCTTTTTATATCTGTTTGCTTGCGAGGAAGGACCGCGGTACGGTTGGTAGATCTTTTGAAACATTCATTATCTTTATTTTGCCTGTTCCCGGTATGCTGATGTGTGTTTGTGGATTTATGAAAAATAGCGTTTGCGGTTTAGTGTATGTTAACGGGGTTGACATTTTTGTGATTTTGTGATCGGGATGCGAGCTATTGAGAATCGTAACTTGCGATCACTTTATGATTAGCTTGGAAGAGAACAATTTTTGCACAGAAGGTACAATCTGGGCCATTTACTACATTCGAAGAATAATTTCAACAATGAAAAGAATTAGTTATAAAGGTCGATTCATGACCTCGCCACCAATAAAAAGAGAAGCGTTTCAACAGGAAGCGTTCAATCAATTCCCATAACGATGGTTGTTATAACGTGCATGATGGCCAATTTTATTATTGATCGCGTGCTGATAGCCTTGCTGAGGAAGTATTTGTTTTCACTAGAAGCTATCATTTTGTTGTTTCGAAGAAATATAAGTTTACCGTGTCTTTTCTAACTCGGTGTTAGAATTGTTCTTCATTATATGATAATCCACTATAAACGCTTTAGTGGTCTTCTCTAACATAGAATGAAAAAAAATTCAAATAAAAATTGTTCATAAATACTCCTTGTACCAACAAAAAAAAATCTAACCATGTCATTTCCTCGCACTACTATCTGCGATCAGAATTTCCCTCACGATGACGTTCGTAATCGTCCACTTGACCTCAGCCCGCGCATCGCTCTCGTGAAAACTCACTGACTCTGAATAAAACGAACGAACCCCGGTTTGGTTTATTTTTAGTTCAAACAATTTTCTTCTTCGTCACGCTCGCACCTTCCCACCCAACATCATTTCCTCAAATTGCACCGAAACGGCTTCAAAAAGGATCGTTGCCACAAAGTAACGACCCAGTATCAGCGAGCGAGCGAGCGAGCGTGCGAACTGGTGCGATAGTGCGATGGCGCCTACGACCACAACACTGCTCTGCTCCCCCAGCTAATGTCCCCCGGATGCCCCCGATTGCTACCA
>KZ061897.1:227996-291120 GCA_002091835.1 Anopheles maculatus
AGAGAGAGAGAGAGAGAGAGAAAGAGAGAGAGAGAAACTTTTAAACGCTTCTAATTTTGCCAGCAATCACAAAACTTCTGTACCGTTTTAATGCATTTTTAATCAAGTTGCGCTATTTTAAGGATAATTTGCATAGCACGAAGATGGATTGCCTATTTGCAGGTACTGCTTGTTGATAATTACTTTTGAACTGCTTAAAGTTGGCGAGTTATTACGGTTCCGGATAGCATTCCCCCATCAACTGACGCTCACGCAAAGATGTTTGCTAAAATCGTAAATGGCTGTGCACAAAACGGAACCACTTTTTGACAGCGCTGTAGTTGTAACAGTCATTTCAACCGATTTTAACCATACTCTATGTTAAAAGCTCTGGCTTCTATATTTGCCTTCCAATTTCTACATTTCAACCACCAGCCCGAGCTGCTCACGTCACTTCGGTAGCAATAAAATCGATATAAAAATCCAATTCCACCAACTGTCCGCAAAAGTGTGCTTTTATTGGTTCCGCCGACCCCAAAAACGGCCAATGGAAGAAGGGGAAAAAACACACGTCCAACAGAGCTACGTTGCATGAGTTATTGCGATGATTGCGATGATGCCGCCATTCGAACGAGCTTCCTGCTTCCTGCTACGCGGACGGAAATGAAACGACATAAATAGTGCATCGCGGCACATCGGGTGGATTCAGCGAAGCCCAGAGTTGCATAAAAATATCTCTCCAGTGACGGACTCGGTGAAACGTCAACAGTCGGAACACCACCAACCGTTCCGAATGCATCCGCCACCACCTCCACAACTGGCAATAAATACTAGCTTATTCATTGTCGGATTTTGATGTGCGCTTGCGAAGGTTGGAATGCACCCGTCCCGCCTTTTTATATCTGTTTGCTTGCGAGGAAGGACCGCGGTACGGTTGGTAGATCTTTTGAAACATTCATTATCTTTATTTTGCCTGTTCCCGGTATGCTGATGTGTGTTTGTGGATTTATGAAAAATAGCGTTTGCGGTTTAGTGTATGTTAACGGGGTTGACATTTTTGTGATTTTGTGATCGGGATGCGAGCTATTGAGAATCGTAACTTGCGATCACTTTATGATTAGCTTGGAAGAGAACAATTTTTGCACAGAAGGTACAATCTGGGCCATTTACTACATTCGAAGAATAATTTCAACAATGAAAAGAATTAGTTATAAAGGTCGATTCATGACCTCGCCACCAATAAAAAGAGAAGCGTTTCAACAGGAAGCGTTCAATCAATTCCCATAACGATGGTTGTTATAACGTGCATGATGGCCAATTTTATTATTGATCGCGTGCTGATAGCCTTGCTGAGGAAGTATTTGTTTTCACTAGAAGCTATCATTTTGTTGTTTCGAAGAAATATAAGTTTACCGTGTCTTTTCTAACTCGGTGTTAGAATTGTTCTTCATTATATGATAATCCACTATAAACTCTGTAGTGTTCTTCTCTAACATAGAATGAAAAAAAATTCAAATAAAAATTGTTCATAAATACTCCTTGTACCAACAAAAAAAAATCTAACCATGTCATTTCCTCGCACTACTATCTGCGATCAGAATTTCCCTCACGATGACGTTCGTAATCGTCCACTTGACCTCAGTCCTCGCATCGCTCTCGTGAAAACTCACTGACTCTGAATAAAACGAACGAACCCCGGTTTGGTTTATTTTTAGTTCAAACAATTTTCTTCTTCGTCACGCTCGCACCTTCCCACCCAACATCATTTCCTCAAATTGCACCGAAACGGCTTCAAAAAGGATCGTTGCCACAAAGTAACGACCCAGTATCAGCGAGCGAGCGAGCGTGCGAACTGGTGCGATAGTGCGATGGCGCCTACGACCACAACACTGCTCTGCTCCCCCAGCTAATGTCCCCCGGATGCCCCCGATTGCTACCAACATTCAGCTTCCCTCCCACTCCTTCCCAACGGTGGTCGCCTTCCTCTCCTGGGCGTGTAAAATGCACTGATTTATGGGACAGAAATTATCGAGAGGTTTATTGTTTCGCGGAACGCGGATACCGTGCTCCCGTGCGGTTTCGCTGGTCGTACAGTGTGGGACAAAAGTTTTGATGGGGGACAACGACGCGGTACGAGCTGAGCTCGGGCTGAGTTTTTGTGGGTAGCGTGCGTCCTCGATCATAAATCGTGTTCTATGATTTTATGTTTTGCCGGAAAAGTTTACCCACCATTCGGGGAATTCTAATTAAGCTATTCCACTTTCATTTTCGAGTGTCACTACGAGTGGTAGATTAAATTTAAATAAATTTACTCTTTCATCCGTTATCTCGTTACTTTCATCTAGTGCTGGCCTGAAACTATTCGTCTGATGCAACTGTAGCAAACTGGCGGCGTTGGCCCATTGTAAACAGATAGTGTAGGCTCTATTGTTTAGGGACCTCTTGTGTAGCGGTGTTCGGTATAAATATTGCAGCAGGTTTTGTATGCTTCCGGATATCGAAGCTTCCGCCATGTCCGAGATGAAAGCTTTCTATCACATGCAAAGGTTAGCGGTGCAGCTGCTACGCAAAGCAAGCAACCAGCAGGACCTCACCGTACCGGGCAACCGAGCGTGAGATTAATGGCATCTAATGGAATTGGATATAGTGTGATGCATCGATGTACCGGATGCGTTCTGGTGCTGTTGGTGCAGTTGTGGTTTCTCTTGATCCCCCGTAAAGGTAGGAACTTGAGTGCCATTTTGGGACAATGTGAGCTACATTTCTGTAACCGTATCTCCCCAAAGAAGCTGTACCAGGGCCGGCATCAGTTCAGGTAGGTAGGATCAGTTTGGAATTAAATTTTAAACCCGATTCGAAATTGCGTTAGTAGTAACCACTGCCGGTCGGGCAAACACTGTACTGCCGATGTGACATTTATGTAGCGTAGATCCTTTCCATGCCGTCGTCACTCTTCAAAATGCTGCCGGTACGGTTGGATTTGCTGCGGAGATAGTGGTAAGCCAATAAAACTCGACAAACATAAGAAACGAATTGAAGCTGACAGAGACAGCTTGGCCTGACAGCTAGAGCTACACATAAACACAATCACGCACACAGCACTCAAAAAGCGCTTCAAATTGAATCCATAACATTCCCAGTACAGAACGCCAACTGCTGCTGCTGCTGCTGCTACTTCTTGCAGTGCATCTCGGTAGAGTGTCATATCCGGTGGAGGGAAAAACGGATACGAACACAACGGTTTAGTTCGTGTGGTAGGCCTCGGTGAAAAAAGGGTTTACTTTTGACATTTGTGTCATCCAGTGTGCCGCCGGAAACTGACTGTTGTGACGTAGTTGTGCCACTGGCAGTTGTCCGGACCATGTTGTCACAACTTCTCGCTACGATAGTGCAGCGTCCTGCTATCGGCCAACCTCGTACCTCAGATTGCTGGAATCTTTCTTTCGTGTTGTTGTTGCGTGTGAAACACGGAAAGCTCAGTGTGTTCGGCCGCCATACCATTGCTCGACGTCTGTTGACTTTAAAACACCGACAAATTAGAGTGAAGTCCATTCCACAAGCGAGTGGCAGTTTCTAGATTCCGGGATTTATTATTAGATGAAGTTTTCATACTAAACACACCATCGTTCAAAGCCTCCCGGGCGGTTGTCCCTTGTGTGTGCCTTGATTTGCGGGGAGGTATGATCGTGCCAGAGTTTCCACCCTGGTTGCGCTCATTTCGTTCTGGATGATGCTTCAGCTGTTATTGTTAGCAGACCGGTATACCGTGCTCGACATCGGGCTCCACTACAAACAACCGGATAACGTTCAGCAAACATTTTGCTTGTAATGCATGCTTTCGCACGTGGCAGCCAGACAAGTTTAGACAATTGCTGCTCTGGAAAATGCGACACTGTCACTCGTTAAACAACACCGTGATCAGTGGTTTTTCTTTTTCTAATTAGGTTCTTTCCAATACGAACCGTACAGAGGATTCATCGGTACGGTGCGGAGGGACGTAGTGGTTTGATTGCAGGCTCACATAAAATGCTAAACCGTAGCAAAACTACATACTAATGAGCTAATTAGTCGCAGTGGGTTTTCTTTTTTACATCTCACAGCAAGTAATTTCCCTACTCGTTGATCGCTAGACAGGACATCCATACTCTTATCCAAGCAGGGTTTTCGGTACAACAAAAAATAAAGGGCAATCAACAACCAACCTCATGCTGCTTTATACTGACGTTGGGCATTGAGTAGAACATCATCCTGCACCACAAGAACGACTTTAAGCGGAAGGCAGTCCATCGTTCTCTGCTGACGCTGGACACCACACACACATCGCTTCCTGCTGGCTGATAACCCCATACGCCCCAAAACGACCCTCAGCGACTATGGCGTTGACGAGTAGTCAGACTCCCGAGGGTAGCTGTCAGAAAAGCGGCGGGTAATAGTTGTGCCGGAAGAAACGAAAAAATACAATATATCGCTTACAAACGGTCGTGTGTCTGTGTGTGTTGCGTGTGCTTGGAAAAAGAAACCCTAGCTAGAAGGAAAACGCTCCCAAAAAACATCCAACACATACTCCATCAGAGACAGCAGCAGCCTCTGTGCAAAGTTCAGCCGTGGGAGCCATTCTTCGCTCGGCAGTCAGTGGCGAGAGCACCCAGAGCAGCGGGTACGAAATGCACGCACGCAGTGATAAATTATTCATCAAGTTGCTCATTTATCACGTTGACCAGCGAACTGACACGCTAACATGATTGACTGACATACACGCAGTGAAAATGTTCTAATCTAGTCTAGTGTTTTCCAGTACGTCCGTCCATTTGTCGACCGTATGTGTGTGTGTTGGCAGGCTGCTATTTCGTTTGTTTCGTTGGGGTTGCTTTAGTTCGTGACCGTATCATCGCCCACTGGATATCACCCCCAGCCCAACTGGCCATAGCATCCGTTAGCACCCATGATGCTTCATCTGTGTCCATGCGGTCGGTTGGTTTTGGTAGTGCACACGTTCGTGCACTTGCTGTTCGGTTCTACGTTCGTCTTCGGTACGGGCAAGAGGCACATTAATACGATTAGTGTATGATAATGACACATTTTCATCGCCTACATACATACAGTCGACGTGCCTTAAAAGATTCTCGCAGCGAAACTTCCGCATGGCGTGTGCATAAAGGTAATGGCAATATTGTTTGGTGTTGAGACCTGACAATATTTTCAACTAGATGAAGTTGATCTAAGAAAGTATGTGAAGTTTAAAATCATGCAAAAAAGAGTAAATTAACACTTATTTTATTTTAAACTAGAATCCAGCATAATTGGAGCAGAATAGACTAAATCATGAAATTACCTAATAATACAAATTGTAGTTTATAAAATGAATTCTTAAACAATGTTATCCGAGTAAATTAGAAAAATTAAAGTTGAAATTATTCTTCCAAATAAATATCAACAAAGTTGGATAAATAAATAAATACAAAATAAAATAAATATCAACAAATATTAAAGACCATCAGCACTTCAACATTTGATTTAGTGTAAAAATGTGCTGTGATTAAATTGTCATCTGATAAGCTTTTTGTGCAGATAACATTTTTTGACATATAAGCAGGTTGTTTGAACGAAACATCTGCCACCATTGCGGCGAAAGTCTACGATTTTCTCATATCCTCACAATACGAAACAGACGAGTCGTGTGACTCGCACATAACAGCAGCCTTCGGAAACTAACGCACAAGCCGAAAAGCTTTGAGACTGTCAAAAGCTTGGTGTACAACATTCTGGCAGAATCTTTCAAAAACCGCCGTGCACGGGTTAAAGATATTAAATTACAAAATAAGCTACTCAGCCCAAACTCGACGCTCGTATAGGCTGTCCGTCCGTTTGAATGGCAAAAGTTCACCCGTGCCGGGGACTAGTAAGACGGATGGAGGCTCGTTTGGTGTCGGGAGCTCCAAACCGATGGTCGTTTGCGTGTTGCGACATTTAGCTGACACATTTTGCTACCGAGCGCTCGCGCCACAGGTCGACCAAAGCGACAGCCGACCGGGAACGAAGTGGCAGTTATTGCCAGCAAGGATAGTGGTCCAATCCTGCGCGAGTTAGATAGATGGTGAACTTTGGCAAATTACCGGCTCGGTAGGATTGGAAAAGTTTTTGATATCCGTCCGCTTCGCCCGGTACGGAAACTTTGCCCCGGTGCGAGCCGTGCTGGGATAAACAGAGAGGCGGCAGCCGTTGCGGGACCAGTTGGTGCGTTGCAAGTCGGTTTTTGGGTGTTGGAAATTTTCGAACATCACGGCAAAACGGCATAACCCCATGCAATTGCGGGGTTTCTTTATCATTTATCCGAAACGGAAAGTTAAAGTAATTGAGCCGTGAAACTTGGGACTGGTGCGATGTGAAGAGGTGACTCGCACCAGGGAAGAAAACGAAGATGATTGAGGGTGTGGTTTGGATGTAAATTTTCGTCAATCGCTTCTGCGAAAGCCATTTTCGATGTGCTGTGGCAAGAACATTGGCAATTAAGCGTGCAAACGAAGTGCGGTAAAGGAAATTCAGGAACATCCTTGCTGTTGTAGTAAATATAAAAGAAAATTGTACTCTACCTCAATGGCCTTTTGTGCTAAGGAAGGAACAAAATGTAGGCCTTCACAATGCACAATTAAATAATGATCACCGCGAAAGCCTACCGTGCGCAAAGCGTAGCAATTTAATTCCAAAATTAGCTCGCCCGCAGCTACGTCATTGTCCAGCGTCAATTGTCTGACGCGAAATAAAAACCGCTCGATCGATAAAGTGGAATTGACACGCACAGGCCGCTAGGCACGCGTTTATTGCGGTGAAGAAGGTTGAAATTTGTGCCTTAAAATTATCTGCACCTACATCGGAAGAATCGTTCTGCCTCTCTGCTGCAGCGTGCTGGAAGCGTGACATAAAACGTGATACAAGCTGCGATCACAATCAAAGCGATGCGAAGCAAAAGACTCACACTGCTGCTCCTGGGTAAGTATGATTGCTTGGACTGTCTTCGTTGGCTAGCTAGCCTCCGTGCAGCAGAGGATGGAGTAGATTTGCGTCATGTTGCGGCAGAAAGAATCACACTTTTTTTGCAACGTAACCACCTGCTGACCTGCGGATTTGGTTAGTAAAACCACAGCAAGCAATGAGGGTTGGTCCGCAAAAGAAAAAAAAACGACTCTCCCGTCCGAGAATCTCAGCACGATAGTGGTCACGATGGACACGGTGATTGAGGCGTAGAAAACGATATCGTAAGAAAGGAAATCGTAGTGTTCGTAAAGCTCGTTTAAACTAATACAGAGCAGCAAAGGAAAAGCTCGCCCGAAGTACAGCGCTTGTACGGAGGCTTTTCGTACGAGCGATTTATGCTCATTTCGCAACCACCGCGACCGGTTGTGCTAAATCATAAAGCTTAATCGTATTAATTTCTGGTTGCAGATTAGATTTTACGCCACTTTGCTGCTTCGTTCTTGCGCGATTCGATAACACACACACACACACACACACACACACACACACACACAGCGAGTCGTCAGGCGATCCAGGCTTGCAGTGATTTGGCGCTCAGTGTTGGACTCGTACTGTTAGCCGGTTTCTGACGCGAGAGTATCACCTTTCCTTCCAGCGGTGTTTTTGGTTCGTCCAAATTCAATCCAAACGCTGTTGGTGCTGTGTGCTTTCTTTTTCGTTTCGCCTTTGAAATCGACCTCGCTAGTCGGTCGGCACACTTTACTACTAAATATAGGATTAATGACGAAAGCGTTACCCAGTGTCATGAACCACCTTGAGCCACCGGTTTGGTAGGCTATATTTAGCTGCCGCTACGTTAAGCAATCGGTGTTTTAGTGCGTTCGATGTATATTCGTTTCATTTATGACATTCTGTAGCCTTCAATTTCTCCAATAAATGAAGGTGAACGAAGCGATCCTGATTGGTTGCTAGAATTCATAACCCCAAATCAGTAACTCGCTTTTCACTACCCGTGACGCTCCACACGGTGCTAACGCCACCATTAACTTTCATAATTGCATCGGGTGTTCGAATGCTGTGTGTACCTTTGCTACTGACAGAGAATTCTAACCAACCGCAATAAATCAATCACCATATGCATGCGAAGTGGCGGCCAACGAACCGGTACGCTTTTGCCATCCTGACATCCCGGATCGACTGGCATCCTGTGGTCATTCGGAGGCTATCCATGCTCTTTGCAGTGAGCGAACCACAAACCGCGTGCAGTACCGACGACCGGTCTGACGCAGTACCGGCTGTGCCATCCTTCACTTAAACAGACCCCAAATCAATCCTATCGCCCTGTCACAGCAACAACTGTAAAACGCTTCAGTCAAAACCGCACTCGTGCCAGAAGGTGCCACTGTACACGAGTGCACTCGAACCACCGCAGTCAAGCCTTCGGTGTGGGCAATGATCCGGAAACAATTATTGTGAGCTAGTTTCGCACGCTTGCTACCATAGGAAGCATCGTATCACTTCCTTTTCCTTAGAAACCGTCTAACAGTCTTGTCCTCAACAATGGTTAACTTGCAATGCAAATAAATGTCACACGCAAGCAGTGTCGCAGTTCGGTCTGTAAATGGTTGTTGCACTGTACACTATCTTATTCCCGCTGACGTCAGCCCGCGAATCCAAATCTGGCCTAGGGCGTTGTGGGCTCATTAGCCTGGTAATAGCAACACGGTGTCGATTAGGCAACCTATTTTAAGACACCCGCAGTGTCGGTGCTCTTTTTGCGGTTCTCATTAGCCCGTTGCGTCAAGGACAAACCGTTGAACATGTTTAGCTGTCACTGTGGTCAAGTCACGTGGTCCCAAGCATGGCGAGCTTTCTGCCTTCTGCTACACTCGATGTGTGTACTTAAGGAGCGCGTACGTGATTAGTTCGTGGGACGCGGACCACGCTTTTAAGTGTCAACTTTCTCGTACCGTACGTGGAAAGTGATCGAAAGGTGCGTTCGATATTAATTACGATAATAGCGTTCGTTCCAAGTGGGGTCTTAAATTACCCTGAAGCGTTCCAGAAACTTGTTACCATCGCCCCAGGACGACGATCGGAGAGTGCTAACAAACATTTGTAATTTCTGCGAACTTGTAGTGAGAACCCGTTCTGCAAATAGTAAAATTGCCGGAATCAAGGGTGAGCGTACTTCGTTAGATGGCCCCGCACACACAAACACGTGTGTCCACGAGCCACAATTCGTGCTATAAATATGTATTTCATCATCGGTGTCATTCGAGAAACTAACGTTCTCCGTATCCTAGCGGGCTGCAGGTTGCGCCCAAAACATTGGGAAGGGTTTTATTACAAATATTTTGTTACGCACCGTGCTAAGTGTATGAAAGGATGGAC
Organism: Anopheles maculatus; assembly: GCA_002091835.1. Classification (NCBI taxonomy): domain Eukaryota; kingdom Metazoa; phylum Arthropoda; class Insecta; order Diptera; family Culicidae; genus Anopheles; species Anopheles maculatus. The sequence continues at coordinate 237,342 of KZ061897.1, forward strand.
GTGCCACACGCTGCCAAACAAAGTAGAGGGCTTTGATCGGTATACGGAGAACCTCGGCGAGAACCTCTTAACGAATGAATGGCGTCATGTAACAACACGTGTCAGCAAGCGAATGGACAGAAGGTACATCGAACCATCGAGCTATCGAAGCGATATGTTTGTTTTCTGTAGCGTTTGAGATCCTGTCAATGATCAGTATTTAAAGCATTCCTTCCAAACAAACTAAAAAAACAAGCAAACAAACGTTCTGTAAACATTTGTACTTCCATGAACCTGTCACATTGGACAACAATGTTTTTGTGCAGGACTTATTAGCTCTTAATTCATGTTGTTGGTTAATTTTGTTGCGCTATGTAATTCTGTTGAAATTGAGGTATTTCGTTGTCTGTGAATTTTTTTTTGGTAAAAAGAAAGTGCGTTGAAAACGTTCCATTACTTGCCTAGGAGTTCAAAATCAATGTCAGATCTCAGTTAAGAGCTTGCTCCAGTTGGGCGAAAATCATGCTGCACCGGACCAGATTTATTTACATTGTAATTAATCTAGCAATTAGTGAGCAACGTTTTACTGTGCTTTTGAATATTTCAAATCGAATCAAATTTAATATTTAAATTAACTGACCTTTACATTGCGGACGGATTCGGGCACGTGTGCATGGGAAATAAAATTAATGTCAACGCCTACGGCGCTGGCCAAAATCACTGTCGATGAAAATCATTTCGCTTGCATCATAGTGACACCGCAGATGAGTTTTCAGCGTTTATGCTCGTTTCGTCCATACTATCAGTAATAGCGCGGGAATGAGTTACATGTACCGTATTGAATGACATTTTAACGCTCGTTTTAAGGGTTTTTTTGCGACTTTTTACGCACAAATTGAATTCTTATTCATCAAAGTAATAAGATTGATACGTTCTGTAAACAACTTTAAGTTTATATTTTTTTATAATTGAAAAGTAATTGCTAAACATCCTTTCATTACCTCCAAAAATGTTCCTTAGTCTGTTACGTTTTTATTATACTAGTTCATTCAAATAATACTGAATTGGTGTAACGAAATATGCTTAAAAGTAAAAGACAGTTACAGAAATTAAAGGAAAATGTAATCAACGAAACATCCTGTGACAGTTTTTAACCAGCTGACTGCAGAACTGACGTTGCTTTAGGGTGAAATCCATCAACATTTGTATTTTATAATTATCAAACATCTGTTTCATACCATGCTTCTCATATCGCGCTTTGCACATGTTCATGCAAATCAGATGCAACTGCAATGATACACCTCGGGGCCAAAGTGCATGATCAAAGTATTGGATGTCAATGTTTGATACTATTGGTACACGGAGCTCTGAAACCAAATTGGATTTTTTTTACGCTGGATGAAATTTGATACGGCGCATGTGTTCGAATTGACTTCGAAAAAAATTCATGCATACCAATGTGAAGTCGTCGAAAAAGTTGCAACGAAGTTTAATGCATACTTTAAATAAGCTATTGGTGCATTGGGACGGTTAATACCATTGGTCTATATTTGATTCTCATTGAAGTCAATATAAAATGATGGCCTAAAGTTACTTTTATTTTAAAACTGTAACTGTAAGAAACAAATAAATTACATGTTTTTGTTTTATAATCTCTTAAATTATCTGTTTTTACTGCTTGAACAATCATCAAACCGACATCAATTACTTTGTAGACCTCAGGAAACAATTGAACATCTGAACCAATTACGCTTTGGCAATGAGCTGCAATTATGGTTAGATGAAATCAATCAGCTGTACCTACCATTCCCAGTGTTCCGACAGACCGCGTGAGGAAGCTACCAGCACACAGCGGTTCATGCTCCCGGCAAAGTGATCCGTGTTTCAACATCGTCAACTTCAACAAAGCGCCACGCGAAAATGAATCGTCTACATCACGTACTAAGACACTACTTGACTTGCACTTGCAAATCGATAAACGTCGAAGTCATTCTTTTCCTCTGGGGGCAATGAACGATAAAAACCGGACCCGTCGCTTTTCTTCCCTAAAACTTTTCCGTACGCGGACGCTTACCCGTTGCTCGGTAAGTAAGGAATCGGTCTGCGTCTGTTTACAAGTACGATACATACATCCACACGCTCTTACACATACACACCTATACTATCACACGTGGGAGAAGTGCAAGAGCGAACAAATCAGATGCAGCTAGATGTGGCTTCGGCAGGTAGCGTCTGGCGTCACAAGAGAAAAAAGAAAATAAGGATTTAGCCAGAAACCTTTAGCTAGCGAACTAGAAGCTCTGGCAGACGTACACTAAAAATTGAAAAGATGCAATCTTCTTAATGCAAAGAGATAGAGCAGCAAAGAGAGAGAGAGAGAGACAGAGAGAGAGAGAGAGATGATGATGTGCCAAGAAGAACGGATTCATCTAGCAAAACGAGTAAACCGGTATGAAGAAGGATTTTCTAGACAGCACGAACTCCAATGTGACTAGGAACCAGGAACTCGTCGCGATGCAGCACTTTAGAAGAAGCTGCCGGCTATAGTTGAGGAAAATGAGAACTAGCTGGCAGAAAACTTTTCTAAAACTATCTCTTCTAACTTTGCTCTGCTTGACTTGCGCTTCTACCTTGTTCCCGGGGATTTTGGCAGGCCAAAAACAACCAATATTACCAATATAACAACCAAAAAATAGATGAATGTTTGGTTAGATGTGAGAAATGTTCTGTTTAATTTTGTATTTTAAATCTTTTGATCTTATGCTGCACAAGGAAGTGCTTGTGTATTTCCATTAACTAACAACGATATTTTATAGAATATCTATCATTTTAAAGCTCTATTTCTGTTCACGCTGATGATCAATCAAAACCTAAATACGTATAATGTTGTCTAAATCGTCTCGATGTACGAAGCTTGGAGGACACCAATAAAACGACAACTTCTGGCGAAGATGATATCTCTTGATAACACGAGTGCATAACAGGACACACGCATACTGCATCTATCATTCTGCGGATACCTAAAGTACAGCATCTCATAACGACTTCATCAAGACTGCTCTGAAATTCGCCCGGGAAGTATGCATCTTATTTTTACTAAATAGGAACTGGCAAAGGGAAAATTTGAACCCTCATGGCAAGATACACACATATTCTCACGTTTGCAGAGCAATAAAAATCAAAGCACATCAACCGATGGGCGCGTGCAAAATGGCAAAACGGTCCGGTGCGTGGACGCGACATAACTGTCTTCTACTCGCCCATCTGCTTTCCCCTAGACGGAATTATTGATATTTTATACAAAACGAACTGTGCCGCCTGCCAAAGAAAAGCTGCTACTACGAAAGCTGCAGCGGCGAGTTGTTTGTGACAAATTGCATTTCTACTCCCATCGTACAGCCACATCGTACCCTCCCGGTCCGGGGGTGGTTGAACATATTCGCGTGGGTGAGAAAAGTGCACTGCCATTGACAAACAGGGACGCAATTTCTTCCTTTGAGTTGTTGCCGCTCTCTCTCCTAAGCTTGCTCGTGATGGTGGTGCAATTTTTGTGCTAAATGGCGTGCCATGTCCGGGTATGCGATTTTGCCGTGGTGGAAATGGCAAAAACATTCCCTATGATGGACCACTTCCGGGCCGTTGTGGGAGGTAACGAATGTGTGTGTGTGTGTGCCCGACTGGTGCTTGACGTATTGGAGGAAGCTTTCAATCGCGAGGCTGTTTGATTTAGCGAAGGCAAACGGACCTGCCAAGCCTGCCCTTTTTTGGGGTTGGGTTGTTTTATGAGGTTTGCCCCTAACTTTTGAGTGGATTTTGAATGAAAAGCGGAGCGATCATACGATAAGCACTCAACCGTTGCTCTCTACAGCCATCGTGCCAGGGGAGGGTACGTTCCGAAGTACCGCCATGAATCATTGCATTGTAACAGTCAAACCCGACACACACACACATACACACACAGAGCGACATACGAAACGAGATCCATAATTTGTCTTTCGGCGCGGCTTTTAGTGCCATTTTATTCCGTACCCGATGCCCGCTCGCTGGTGTCCACGCGTCCACGGTAAGATGCGATTGCGTGGGTGAGTGCACTCGATGTTTGGGCAATAAAATGGAGTTGGCATATTTTCTTATCGCCATCATATGAATTATAAGCAGCATTGGTATAAGTTACGGGTTATGAGTTTCTGACTCTTGGATATTGTAAGAGGTGATAGTTTCTAGAAGGTTTGGATGTGTTTAAATGTGTTTTATTTTACTCGCGTTAGGTTCGGGTACTGCAGAGCTGTACTAGCCTGGAGACCAGTTACATTCCACGCTTGCCATCTGAGCCGACAGGGTGATACTAGTGAGCTTCATTTTAGCGTTAATAGTAAGAACCAAACTGGAACCTTAATGGCGCTTCCCCAGTGACCTGCGCCTCATAAATACATCACACAACTGACACCGAGCACAAACTTATCGCTAGCAACCTAAAGCAGCTGCTAACGAAAGCTCCAATTTCTACCGGTGAGATTTTAGGGTCACCTCCCAAACCCGACCCGAACGAAAGCTCGAGCAGTAGAGCAGCTAGCAGCAACGGCAACAAACAAAAAACAGCATACAGTGACTTAACCCGAATACGTTGACAGGTTTCCACTATCAAGCGGATCCGATGGCTTCCAGCTTGCTGGAAGAAAAATGCCAGATGCCTTCCAGGGCATGGGGTTTTCTTCCTGTCACCACGATACGCCGGGTACGGCACCGACGACGGTATCACTTTCATTACCATCCTGTCTGCAGGTCAGCGTTCAGGCATCATCCCGCTCATCCTCACGATCATTGTGGGGTATCATGAAAAGTGACCTGCTCACTTATCGTCCTCAGTGTGTCCCCAGCAAATCTAGCGGGCAGCCAGAGGGATAAGAAGCGTTCCTACGCAACAGGACGTAATTTGGACGTTACTTTCGCTGACAGTTTTGGGATGTAGGGACACCATATATATTTACCCGCATTTTTTTTTTTTCATTGACTGCAACAAATGCTCTTGTGAGTGAGTATGTGTATTAGTATATTTGTGTGTGTGTGAAAAAAAGGTTGGTGGTGTATCTAATGAAAGTTGGCGTGGGCCATAAATTTGTACTGATAGTAGCAGCAAGGCAAGAACTACGAAGCCGATGACGACGACTACGACGATGAGCTGCCACTTGTCCAAATTTTATCGTCCTGTCAACTGAACCGAATTCTCTCTCTCGTTTCTGTTCACACATACAAAAACACACACGCACACATTCCACTCCGGGATGAATAAAATTTCTATGCATTGGCTCTGCTAAACAAAAGAGCACCCAATACCACTGCTCGCTCTCCCTCTTTCTTACTTTTGCACACATTTCGATCAATACTTCAACGTAAACTCATTCACGCCTTTGATACGGTTGGTGTTTTGTTTTTCTTTTTCTTTTTTTTGCTGTCGGTAAACGAAGGATCCGAAACACGTAGGTGTCAGGTTGCCCTCTATTGTTTAACATTTGTCTGCCGAGCCGTGTAAATATTGGGCATCGCATGAAGGCAATGGTGTTAGATGGCGAAATGAGCTTCATAAGCCAGGATAAGGGAGACAAACAGTGCCGAGGGCGTTACGTTTCACGGAAAACCGTCCTTATTTTCCATTTGTAAAATGAGCACAATAAATTTATGATGGTGGTGCCAGCAATGTGCTTTCTAAGCGTAGTGCGTTGTGAAATGTTTATCCTGGCTTGCAGCTACACTAATTATACTTAATGCGTTTCACCATCGTATTCAACCTAAAAGTACATTTGCTGTAAAACTAAATGCCAAGAATTGTTAAAATTCAATTCCAGGAAAATGAAGCTTATCATTTTATCTCAGACTTCATCTTTTAATTAACCATCTCCTTCCCAATTATAGGGATTCATGTTGCTCAGGCGTTTGTTTTGGATCGCCCTATCGACCCCGCTCCGAAAATAGCAAATCCCCGACACTAAACCTTTATAGGATAGATTATAGAACGACGGTATTTTAATCAAGATTGATACATCCAGGTTTCGGAGACGGTCGCGAAGATGCCACCCTGCAAAACCGCAATTTATTTCAAACAGCATCACCACCGGACTGCTCCGTTGTACGCACGGGATATCGCTTTCTGCGTATCAATTTAACGACTTTCGGGAGGTTTAGTGTATAGGGCGATTTAGAAGAATGGTGCCAATTATGTTAAATCAAATGCAATATTTAGCGATGGCAAAACGGTTGAAGCAAACAGGTACCAATCGGTGATCGGTTGTGTGGGATCGGTAGCTTACTCGCAAACACCGCACACTAATTCGATGATCGCGTGATTATGATTATGCTGCCAGTGGGCTGGAAGTGACGATAGGCATAAATTCATTCTTTGCACTAGATAGGGCGGCTGTTAAATATAACATAAATGGATTAAAAACAGGTGGATTTGCTGCGGTTATGATGCTGCCGAGCGTCATTATGACGTACTGTTCGAGCTTAAATATTTACATCTTGCAATCTATAACCATTCTAGGTGAGCGCGTGGGAATCGTTCATTCCGTCAGATGGAACGATTAATCTAACAATGGCTATTGATGCAATAGTTATAATTAACTAGCTTGAACATGGTGCTGCCTACACTGTGGCTCTTTCTATCCTGCCGTATCAGAGACCTATCAGATAAGGTCGCCAAGTAAGGCATAACATATCCTTTTTTTTATTCAAGTAGAACGGCCTGGCCGTATTGCTGCATAACATATTATAATATTTATATATTTCTATTCGGAATAAATCGAGGTATTTCAATAATTATATATGTACGGACCTTATCGATAAGAAGAATTGGCTCGAGATGAAATGAACAATTTACAGATAAAAATGTACTCTAACGCAGTTTTGAGAAAAGAAGTGAGCTATTTATGGATAAAACTAATCAGACATATTTCAGTTCTGTCATTACTGAAATACCATTGTTTTGAAATATTTCTGTATAGTTCTACGTATAAATTTTTCTTCTCATCATTTCAGAAAATGATCGAGAATGTATGCGCAAAGCCCAGAAAAGTAATTTTTTAGCTCATCAACTACCATTATTACAGGAATGTATTGTATTATTTTAGCTATCATAAATGCCATCAAACAAGAGATTGATAATCATTTTGCGTACCATACTTATAATAAAATGTTAACTACCAGAAAGGTAAAAAAAAATTGTAAGCAAAACTCAACGTTCTATCGGTCGCTTTCAACAGCTAAACCTTTGCTAAACCCTCGTAAATCTGCAATTTTCCATCACTCATACAGAAAAGCGCCGGGTTTTTGGGATCACCTTCCGGAAGCTCGCGTTCCACGTCCCACAGACGTGCGTGTACAGGGTAAAAGTTGCATACAAAGAAAGTTAGCATCCCAAACTATCCGTCGTGTCGCTAATCTCCCAGCTGTCTCGTTTAGCTCAGCTTAGTGAATGCGGTTTTTGGCAAGTTATCGTGGTTCGTCGTCCTTGCCGGTGCAAACTTACACCCGTCTGCAAGGATTCGTCCTGTCTCGCCGAAAACAGCTACGGTACGTACCGTACGACGATACGGAAGTTGCTCAACTTTAGGATGATAATATTAATAGGAAGCGTTCCATCAGTGGCCGTGAAGCCGCATGGCGGGTGTTAGATGAGCTTATAATTTGCAACACTTTACAACAAGTTTATCGGATCAGTGTGCTGGAGATACTGTACCTCCGTGCAGATTGTTACGGTGTGCTTGTATTAATTTTAAGCGACGTACGAGTGTGCTCGAAAAATGGACAAATAAAGTCGGGCGCATATTCATTGGTTGCCTGGAGGGCTTACGAAGGAATGCGAATATGTGCTTTCATGAGCGAACATTAATTTCACTTGCAAATTATGCTAGCACCATATCACCGCTGGGTAATAGGGACCATGGTGGAATTCGTTTCCCATTTCCCAACGGGGAACGGTGGGAACGAAGAATATTGATTTGCCGGTTTAATTTCAAATTAAGCTGTGTGCTTTTCAACATTTATTTACATGTTTTCGCTAGACAAATGAAAACAAATGTATGAGCTTTAGGGCAGGCATTAACGCAAATGTGTTCTACTTTGTTTAACATATGTACATAAAACATGACGGAAGAAAACTTAACTAACAATTCAATTTGTTTGCTATTGCGAATTTGACGACACTTGAAGGAATGTAAGCTTTTAATTTTTGTCGGTTTTTCCTTGCGCCGTCTACTGGCAACTGCCGTGCGGACATTAGATTGTGAGTTGATGATGTAGTAATTAAAAAACCCACATTGCTAATGGATAAAAAAAAAGAAAGATGTTTTTTTGTTGTTGTCGTACAGAATGGCGTACCGAAAGCCACGCACAGGCGCACATCCGATCTTTCGAATAGACCTAGCTGCACCGCTAGTGTGCGAAACGGGTACGCTGTAAGGTAAGAATCAACCAAGCTTTTGTCACACTCACACTTACTCACATACTCACACACACACACAAACCCATGGTGAACCCGGAAGGAAATGAATTATCAATCCAGCAGATAGGTAGGAAGGTTTGCATATACCTTTTAAGCCTAAAAGTATGCTATCGCAATGTCATCGTCACTACAGCCATTTGCCAAATATCCTTTATCGTGCCAGGGAATGAATGAATAATTTCCCCGTTTACTGTTTATTTATCATGTTTAGCTCTTCTCGCATTGTAACCGTCTGTAGAACGAGTTGTTCCACAGAAGTGGTTCTGCACAACGTCTTTGGTAAATATTGCTGGACAACAAAGAACCGAAAACATGGGGATGGGATTCGCCAGAAAGAAAACAGAAAATGTACCGAACCTGACGGAAAATTTCCACCGTGGGAGTTTAGTGCTCACGATGTTCAATTTTTCTTTCACTCCCCAGACAACCATCGGCCGCTCTTGCGGCTGTTGTTGTTCTTCATTCATTCGGGAGTTTTCCCCACGGGAACACTGTACACACGGGGAATTGTGCGTTGCCTTTGTTTTACCGGGGGAGGGTTGGTTGGTGAGAGTGACAAGCATCACCGACAGACAGCAGGAAATTGCGCAACAGGTGAGCTTTTCCGCCCCGACAGCCGTTGTTCCTTCGGCTCTGGCATTCTCTAGGCAGTGGAGAACCGACCTACGACCTCGCGTTGGTTAGGTTAGGCCGAAGTGAAACCTCCACACATTGGGCCCAATACAACGAATTCTCTCCAACCTCCTTCCACATCCACCCACACAACACACACACACACACACATATCCTAATCGTTTCGCGATGTAAGTGTGAACAAATGGTGCGTGCGTTTCTCAATTTTTCTTTCACTCCCCGGACAACCATCGGCCGCTCTTGCGGCTGTTGTTGTCCACCCACACAACACACACACACACATATCCTAATCGTTTCGCGATGTAAGTGTGAACAAATGGTGCGTGCGTTTCTCGGAAGCGACTCGACACGAAGAACGGTTGAAGTGGCGCTTGGAGTTTGAGTTCTGAAGGTTATGTATGCCGTGCAGGAATATGATTGTTTCGATCCTGCGTGTGAGCTACTCCGTTTACGCTTCCATCCGCCACCCACACGCACGGGTTCACGCACCTTACAGCACCGACAACAAACTTGCAAAACCGTCCACACAGCACGGGAAAGACGACCCACCGTGCGGAGGCTTCCCACGTTGGTGGATTATCGAAAAATGATATGTAAAAGGCAACGGCGCATCGTTACACCATTAGCGAAAATTGACGATTTTGGTTGAGCTCCAGCAGCGTCTCCCATTTTACTAGCACGCAGGGTACGCAAATTTGAAGAAAGCATTTTTGCGCCCGACAGCGCCTTGATTGGTTTGCAAGCGTATTGAGGCGAAGTTTTCCCAGTTTCGGCAGCACCTGGGTTTTGTTGGTGGGCAATGTTCGTGGAAAATGGAAACCCATTTCTCGGGAACTCACACACACACACACACACACACACACACACACACACGTATGGTGCTAATGATATGGCGATGAGCGTTTTTTTTTGCTTACAAGCAAGATGTACCATTCTCTAATAGCTGATTCCTGTCCAACACACGGACCATCGTCGCACAGTGGGGATTTTCTGGAAATTGGAAATATTGGAAACAATTTTTGTGTGCCATTTCCTATTCAATGCATGCATGTTGTCGCATTTGACGCGACCCGGAATCGAAGCGAGTCTCCCGCATATGCGGCATTGTCTGCTATACCCACCTTGTAATGCCTTGTAATCTTCACAAGCTTTAAATTTGATAGTTCTTCTTCCTGTTTTCCTCATCCAGTGTTTGGTGTTCGTGCACAGAGACTAGCGCCGTGTGTGCTAGCTGCGGGTGGCTTGTGACAGTCAATTTAATTTAATCCACTAGCACAATCGACTTAATTTGACCGCAATTTGTCCCCCATCACCAACCTCTCCCTAGCGTTCCTCGCGGTCTCTTGCTCCAGTGTAATGCATTTGCTTTTATCACGGGACCACCACGGCCGGGCTAGTCTGATCCAGATCCGTGGAGCCTGTCACGTACGGCTTAAGGCGTTCTGGCCGGTGTTGTATCGGTTAAAGCGGAAGTTGAACCAAAAACAACAAAAAATGGCTGAAAGCTATAACCCCGATTAAATCGATCGAGGCCGTTTCGTCTGCCATTGCTCATTGGAATGCATAACGTCACACGGACGATGCACAACACGTAGCCAATAAGCCGCGGCGTACCTGTAGAATTTGAACCGGTTTGCCCACCAGTGGTTACTCGAGTGTATCGTTAGGTGAATCGTTTTTGTGTGTGAGTGAGTGTAGTTCTTCCCACATCCTTGTTTTATGTGGAACCCGCTTCTGTAACGAAACCCTGAAGACTTCACCGAGGGACTCAACTTTTTTCTTTATTTGTTCCCGGACCGTAACGAAAACATTCATGATGGCAATAAAATTCAGCCTACAACTTCAAATAGGCTTTGCTCGTTTGGCATTTTACACAAGCACATGTAGATCAGGGAGGACATTCGGTCTTTCTTTTTTTTTTGAGAGAATCCCACCCAAATCCGAAAGCACCGAGCAGCATCATTAAATGTGGAAATAAAGTATCACCAGCGCCAGAATGCGCCCACACACACACACACGCCAAGAAGATGAACATGCCAATTTACATTATGCCCACCAGTGGCTGGCTCTTCACATCGAATCCGTGTTTCATGCTGTGAGCGTTCCCGGTCATATATTTCCAACGAAACATATTACTCGGCTATACCGTGTGGACATTTTTCTTACCGTCCATCTCACACACACTCTCTCTCTCTCTCTCTGCACATGGATGAAATTTCCCACCGCTTATTCCGTTCTCCTGAACCGTCCGCGTCACTCATCTATCATTGAAATTCGCATACACGGCATACAGACAGCGCAACATTGAGTAACGAACGGCAATATCACAGCGAGCTTTCCCATGACGATTGCCATGGTTGCATCAGGCATCAGCCAGCAACGACATTCTTCACCGCAAAACGGCATCGACTCACGTATGTCGCGGTATGTAGCATTCCGGGTGAGTCGGATTCTTCGGATTTGTGGCCTCCACGGTCAGGGCACCGGTTGCTTCCACCGAACGAGCGTCGACCAACGGTGGACGATGGCATTTATTTTGATTTGATTGTCGTAACCATTTTTAGTGTGTAATTTGATTTAATTTCCCAACGAACGGGATACGAATTCGGTCCGGGACGGGTTTTGAGCGAGTTGAAGTGCCGGCACTTGTTGGATGCGCTGGCCTGCATCTGCATCTGCGGACATACAGTACAAAATTCTGGGAAAAGTTAGGTTCGGAAAATAATATTCGGAACTTGCACACGATTCGCAAGATGCAATTCGCTCGGAGGTGAGTGCTCCGGCATTGTACTGCCGAAGCCGTTTCCCTAATCAAATCTAGCTTTTCAAGGTTCTTTTGTGTATTTGATTCTTGGAATAAAACTGGACGCATTCAAATGCTTCACAATTGTTTGCGTCGTTGAAGATCAAGTTTGAATGAGCAGCTGTGCATAACTTTGGTTGTCTATAATGAAATCATTTTTTTTTATTGTTTGTATAACTTTATACCATTCGTGTTTTTTGAGATATTTCTTTTCGAAAAATCGATTGCTTCAAACTATCAACAAGGATGTTGTTAGTAAATGGCTCAAATATGAAACACAGGATATGTAGCGTTCACGCTACTAGCGATAAAAAGGAGCTCGCCAACAGTTCATTGATAGAAGATAGAATTAGGTTTCAGGTAGTAGAAACAGGTATAAAAGAAGCAACACTCCTCAGGCACAAATAAGAAGGTTTTGGCAAGCCACCCAGGACCTCGATAAATAAAAGAAGTCAACAACACTTCAGACATTTATCACCATCATGGTCGCTTTGTACGATAGAGCCATCAAACTCTTTCCAATCATTCATTTTCAATACTTTTGGTGTAAAATTTTTTAAATTTAGTGAGATATCTGTTAGACAATATACCACAGTTTAACATAAAATGGTAGTAACATCATACCTTGTTATAATATTTCTCCTAATAAACGTAAGTATAAGTAATTGTCTTTCTTGCATAATATCCTATTATCGATTACATCAGTTACCTGTTTAGTTTAATAAGGCGGAATCACGTACTGAGACTGTTGCGTCTAACATCTCACGTAATATGAAGTGAAACCTGTTAACTTTTTTGCTTACTCAATGACAAATCGATTAAACAATACATTAAGTTACCTAATTCTTCGTTCATAACGTTATCCTTTCACTCTCGTAAATACTGGTTAAATGATCAAAGCTAGATCTATTGATGTTGAGGATTTTTTTTTGTTTTGTTTTGTAAATTGTCCTTTGTAGAAAGGAATTTGCATATAGGAAACCAATCCAACTATCGGTTTGCGATCAGCTGTATCAATAACTTTTCCGGTATAATATACAATGATAATCAAATATTCATCATCATTTATCTTTGCATAAGGAGATAAAGTTCTTGCTTTCATATAAACAAGAATATAAATTAAATACTGCATACATATTTCTTAGAAGAATTTATCAATCTTTTTTTTCAGTTGTGAGGGAGGAAAGCCTGAACAGGTGGGAGAACTACGCGCGCGTGTGAAGCTGCGAGGGGAGATGGATGATATACTCGCGCCCGCGGTCTGGGCTCTGTTGCTTATTTTGCTTCCCCCTTTTGGACGTGTGGATACCTGAGGACCTTTGGGACCTTTCGCTGCTCGTACCGGTTTCGGTGCCGGAAATTAAATACTGCATACATATTTCTTAGAAGAATTTATCAATCTTTTTTTTCAAATATCTTCTTGTGACGTATTTTATATGCTATCAAAATTGGTTTTCAACGCACTCTTACAAGAAGAAATACATAGAAGAAATGGAAAGAGAAATTAATGGCACATAAAAATCTTGTCATTCCTTAAATTTGCTGTATATTTGGTATATTTTAAAGTACTTGTGTTGTTAAAGCATCATTAAAAAAGTGTATAATCAATTGTTGCGTACAAAAGTTATATATAATTATAAATAGTTCCTATTGGTTCAACCGAACATGCCCGGGATAAGGCAGACAACAACAAGGAAATGCCTTGTTACTCTATTGAATTACATCAATCATCACACTCGGTGGTGACAACACGCCGTTAAGCTGTCATTAAGGAATAAAAAATAAGGAGTACTCATTGGTTTGATCACTTACCAATTTGCGGTACATCGTACTGCCGCTGACCGCGTGTACTGCGCAGCATCATTTGGTTAGCGATGCCGTGCGGGATTGATGGCAGCCCGCTACTGCTGCTGCCGCCGCCATCTTGCGCAGAGTCGGCCATCATCTTATTGCGACTACCGGTCGGTGATGCCCGCTTGCTGCTCGACGCGGACCGCTGCAGATTCACATTGCCCTGTCCAACGACACCGCCACCACCACCACCACCAGCGACTGCACCGTTGTCATCTCTATCCCCTCTCCCACCGCCACCTTCACCATTATCATCATCCCGATCGTCCATGCCACTGGAGGAGGAGGACTGGCTGACGTCGAAGGTGGATGTCGCTCCGTTCGAACCGTGAGACAGTTGCTGCTGCGCAGCTCGTATGTCAAAGTTGGTCTGCACACCGAACAGTTCCTGCAGACCGCGCGGAGGCTGCCCAACAAGTGGCCCGATCGGACCGTGGCGTAGTCCCGTCGGCAGATGCGCTGGTGGCGGACTCAGCTCGGGCAGCTCATTGCTCGTCACGTGGTTGATGGTGCCTAACGCGATCGCACCATTGTTACTGCTGATGATGCTTCCACTGCCACCACCATCCCTACCACCAGCACCGCCACCAGCATTGGTGGCGCTGTGTGTCTTCTGATGCACCGTGGCCATCATTGGCCGCATCAGGTCGACACCATTTTCCGCCAGCAGCTCGGACATGTCGTCCAGGTCGTCGAGCAGCTGGGCGGGTGGTGGTGGCGGCGGTGGCTTGATGTAAGCATCGCGTGCCATGTGCAGCGAGTACGTACTCGAGAGCACGCTCATGTACGCCAGTATCGGTAGAATCGGTCGGATCATTTTTCACTGCTACCACACACCCACACACACACACGAGCCCGGTTTCGGCAGTGTTCTCGCAGGAGAAACGGTTGGGAGGGATGGGGGGGTAGTTGTGAGGGAGGAAAGCCTGAACAGGTGGGAGAACTACGCGCGCGTGTGAAGCTGCGAGGGGAGATGGATGATATACTCGCGCCCGCGGTCTGGGCTCTGTTGCTTATTTTGCTTCCCCCTTTTGGACGTGTGGATACCTGAGGACCTTTGGGACCTTTCGCTGCTAGTACCGGTTTCGGTGCCGGGCCTGATCCTGATGAGTGCTGACACGAACGTCCGTAACGGCTTACCACCGTGCTCGATATTCAACAGGTCCCTTCCTTTACTAGCGCAGCGGTAGGCCGGAGCGAAGGACTCGGGTTTCGTGTGAGGGTGCTTGCTGCTCTGCTCTGTGTTTTTTTTTGTTATTCGTGGAATGTCCCAGTCACGAAACGGTTCCAGGAAACACTACACCTCCACCTGTTCGCTTGCTATCGGAAAGACTAATGGCGTCGGGACGGGATCGAGTTTAGACAGCTTCTGGAGGTCGAAAAACGAGAGTGTCTTATCGGAGTACGTTCGGTGCCGGATGGAAGCGAATGCGTCGGATGTTTAGGAATTAGCTTCGGTGTTAGGAACTCGCTACCACACTACAAGGAACAGGGTCGAGCTACGCGTTCCTAGCGTCGCACGGAATACATTCCTGCGGGATCTCGCACCATTACACACCACCACCGAAAAGGTCAGCCAGTCAGAGTTCGGCGAACGCGGCCGAGCACCAGTGTGTGCCAGAAATAGTGCGAATAGTGCGGAGTCTTAATGGACCACTTTCACGCTCGTTCTCGGTGGCAGCTCGCACGCCACACTAGCAACCCAACGGGTGGGCCGTACGTGCATAACGAACCCGCGACCCGGATCACCACCAGCACAGAACCGAATTTCGGGGAGGTTTTTGGAAACGAGCTTTCCCGTTCACTGGCACTTCCACGATTCACTTTCTCTACTGTCTGTGCGTTCCGGCGGATATGACGCACCCCTGGCAACACGCAGCAGCGATAAATGGTGGAACTTTTCGTTTGCTTTATGCTCACTATCACACACACACCAGCTTAGGCAGTTTTGCTAGAGCTTGCTGGTTGGCCGGATTTGTCGGGGACACAGTGACGGTGACGCTTTGCACAGTGTGGAGTCGTGACGGTTGCTCCAAACCGTTGGCATGCATTGCACGTCCACTGCACTGGTACACTGATTTCAGTACACGAACACACACTCACAAACACACAGATACACTCGGAGACACGCACACACGTAGCAAATGTACACCAGCAACACTGATACACTCAGTCACACATACACGCACGCACGCACAGAAATCGCATGTCGCAGTCGACAATGGTACGCACCACGCTCACGCGGATCAGCACAAACAGTGCCGGAGATAATTACAGATTATCGCCCGTATCCTTGGGTTCTACGTCAATCGATATCTAGCACCGTGCGGCACCCGCTGCACTTTGCGCTGTTCCGTGCGGTTCAGGGTGAACGAACGTTTTCGCGGTCGATCACGGTTAAACAGTTTGGTGAAGATCTGTCACAAGCTTTTGCTGGTCACTGTGTTGCTTTAGCTTCTGCTAGACACTGGGATTCCTTTCACACCGAGTGACCTACTATATGCGAGTGATCGACAGACAGAGTCACCTTGCCGTTCGTGGTGAGGATACGCTTTTCACTACACATCACTTCTTGTGGCCTCACACGCGCGTTAGCGTTGCAGCTAGGATCGGACGAGGTTTAACAACAACAACGATAATAATAATAGCAATAACAACACTTGTTCTTTCTTTCCACAGACTTGCTTTGGGGCCCCCGTGTGGCGTATCCTGTTCACAAATGCTGGTGGTTTTCGGGGTAGTTCTGGCTACGGGAGCAGCAGATCGGCAACTCCTCACTGAGCGTAACGGGAGAACTCGGTACGGGTTTGTTAGTTTTGTGGGCACCTTAGTGAACTAATAATAGTACGATGCTGCTGCTGCTGCTGCTGCTGGTTCTACTGCCGTTGCTGGTGCTGCTCAGTAGGGGGTAAGTGTGACCACCCTGAGAGGCCGCTTTGGCCATGACGCGCGCTTATCGGACCGTTTTAACACCCTACTAGCCTCGTCAAGGGATGGAACGCGAATGAACGGAACCGAACGGTGCTCGTGTCGGTTTTACTAGCCTTCTGTGACGGCTCCGGGCACCGAGCTCGGTTGCTGGTCGGCTTTTCCGATCTTCACTCACCGACCCATCAGTCGGGGAAAGCTGGTCCGACACTGGATGTGAGGGAAGCAGCAACAACAACCCAAAAAGGAAAGCGCGTGGTCGTAACATTCGGCATCGAAACCCCCTGGAAAATGAGTGCCGCACTCACACGGTGGCGAGCTTTCGCGAGCGGTGACTTTACCGTCACTTCGGTACTGCCATGCCCAGACATGGTGGCGTTGCCGCTGCTGGGAGAGTGTGTGAATGGTTCGCGAACGGGCACCATCAGCAGGCGACGATGGACCAGGAAGTTGCAGCCGTTGAGCGTAGGCAGCAAGCGAAAGCGCATACGATGGTGCCGTACAGCGCCTGCGCATCATCTGCGAGGGACAGGTCCATTCAGGAAGGTCTCGGCTCAAAGCCACCGGATTCTCTGTAGCTTGTGTTTTGTTTGGTTTTTTGCCTTTCGTTGAAATTCGCGCAGTTGGCAGATGGAGATAGGCGACGGACGGAAGCGAGTGGTACTGTTTTTCGCGTCGTCATGTCATGTCGTCATCGTCGTTCGGTTGTTCTCCGCAACTGGGAAGCTTCCGTTGTCCTGGCAGGTTGCCGTTCCCCAGTCAGCGTGTCACTCATTCGTTTCCATTGTGTCTTGTGGACACAGGGAATTGTTCTACTGTTGTTTTTCAATGGGGTTTTCTTTGAAGTGTGAACGTACAATATAGCATACACAATCCATAACGAGACCATCCATGGTAAAACTGACGCATTCGTCCCGGAGCATGCTTTGCGGGGATTAGCTTTACCCGTAACGCTGTAAAGCACCATGCGTCTCCATTGGTTGTATGCGTGAGTGTGTGTGTATGTATTGTGAAGGTCAGATCCCTTTTTTTGTGTCGGTAAATTGTAATCTGGCGCTCCATGCTTCGAATTGCACATTAAATGTGAATTACAATGCTCTCAACAAAAGGATTCGTATCAAATTCCACTTTTATCGTTCTAAATGCGTCACTAAGGAAATGTAAAAAGTATGTTCTAGCGTAACACGATGGCAAACTTGAATGGTTTTATTGCATCTTCGGCAAGTTGTGGATCATAATTTGAAGACATAATTAACAAGAGGGACATAATGGTACCGAATGACGCAGATCCGCTAGATACTAAGCCCCGGCATCTTGTCAGGTGGATCGTCCTTGAGAAAGCAGTCATAATCGTGCTTGATCATTATCATTGGCTTAAAAAAACCTTGCGCCATGTAAAATTTAGGGCCACTTTCAGGTTTTGGAAAGGCTTTGTCTACCTTAGCGAAGAATGTAAGACGTTCATGGCTAAATTTATCTACATGATTTATTTAGGTGACTTTTACGTTTATTTACAGCAGAACACCGTTGGAATGTTGAAATTTTGCAAACAAACTAGAAACATCTACTCGCTAACCTCTTTCCCACTCCCCAACAGGTATCGGTAAAATCGAGTAACAGTATCCTGAACCACGAGCGTAAGGATTCTCATTCCAATCTGCGGTTTGTTTGCCATGCATCAGCAAGCATTTACCGACCTTGATCCAGATTATTCTGCTCCTATTTCACACTACCCGCGAGGTGATTATCCATCGGTAATGCGTCGTAAGCGGTACGTGTGTGTGTGTGCGCACCGGAGGGTTGATACGAAATCCGTGCTCTTCCTGGAATCAAACCCGAGTACGGAAAATCCCCAACTTCATCAAACTGACTCCTATGCTGCTGCTGGGAGCATAATAAAATGTGTCAGCAAACATACGAACCGTACAAAAAACCAACACGCTTGATGATTAATTCCGATGGATTTGTCATGGAAATTCCGCAACAAATCTCACTTCACTGTGGCACACACAGATTGACACACACACTCACGTGAGAAGGTCATGAGAAATAGGTGCGACAAACGAAAATTCCTCCAAAAACATCTGCCCCGTTTTTTCGTTTGGTTTTTCATAATTTTAGCGTTAAGAATGGTGTTTGCAGGTTTTGTTTTTTTGTTGTCTTTGCTGTGTGGTACATACGCGCACACTGTAAATGTTTTTGTTTTGATATCATCAAGGATAAACGAACACAACCCGCCCATCGTGCCCTTTGGTGACACATTCTGTTCCCAGTGTGTGTCGTCATTGTTTTTCTTCCCCATTCGTTTTGTTTGGTGAAACATAATCACAAACCCGGCCCGGCGCCCCCCGGATGGGTGCTGAGGGCGTGTGGTAAATAATTTTCCGAAAGAATGACTGACGGGAGGATACTCGGAACAAGGTAGCTCGTGAGTGGCACCGAGTTCTTGTGTTCCATTCAGCTGTTTTTCCCATCGATCCGCTAGCTTCGAAGTCGAGTGGGCAGCAGCTGGAACACAGAGAGTTAGAGAGAGAGAGTGTGTGTGTGTGCGGATGGTACCACCTCATCTTCGTGCTCTGCCTCCCCACCCTCCCAAACCCTTAAATGACGGGAACCAACACGTAAAGCTTCGGTTGAGGTGTTTTTTAGTCGCACCGAATTTGTAAGTGAAATTGTGGATCCCAATTTTCCCCAACTCTGTTAGCACACGAAGCTTCCCGAACGATAGGGGAAAAGATGGCTTTTCACCTACTTCGGAACGGAGAAAAACTCCAGCGTTTGAAGGTTCGCAAACACAAACATGCCGCCTGTCTGCAGTCAACCACAGTTTTCTTTCACCCACCCCACCAACCTGTACCGTAACGAACGCTGGGCACACAGACGAACCGAACGTTCGTTGGGGAAAGAAAGAACATCGCTTTCTCTGACGCCTACGCAAAGTTCTGAGGTGTTCGTCCTGCCGAGCCGATCCCCATCTGACGTCCCGTTCTGACATCCGCAATACACCGTTCATCCGACATTCGCATTCCGCGCCCCGAAACCGCACTAGAATGAGACCAAAACTTTCCACTCACCAATTCACGCAAGCGGTGGGATCTACCGGACAGCGGAATGGGCTCACCGTTGGGCAACGCAATTCCGACCGAAGGATACGACGCAAGTGTAAGGCACGTAAGGGTGGAATAGTTAGAATAAATTTGAGACACGATGTACTACGGCGAGTGAAGGGAAGCTTGCTTTTTTCTCTTTTGGGGGAGAACCATCATTGCCGTTTGACGTAAGCAAAAGCTCTGGCTGTTGTTGTTGTTGTTTTGCGTGATGTGTTTTGTCCCGTTCGCTCCGTTTCTCTATTTACATTTGCTTTCCGTCACAAACACACACACACACACCAATTGTGTGCCGTGTGGTTCGTTCTTCCATCCAGTGCGTTTCCGTGCTGGTTGGTTGCTGATATTTATTTCATATTTATTTCTTTGTGCCATCGGAAAAGCTTCAACATTCACACTGGTTGCTTGCCCACCGTTTGGAAGCCGATCCTTCGGAAAGACCCGGTCCATTCAGCCGTTGTATGGAGGTGTGTGAGTGTGTTGGGTTGGTGTGCCTTTATCCATGCGTTTCACCGTCAACCGTCACGAATCATCTGCCCGTTTTATGTGGCGAACGGAAGGAAATCGCGAAAAGCCTTCATCAGACTGTTAAAATGAGGTTGTCCTTTTATTAGGCGCGTTGTACGTTCCCAGTAAAGAGGAATAAAACACAAGCAGGAAAAGCAGCCTTATATGTGTGAGCACGGTGCGTGTGTTTGTGCGCTACTTTCATTCATGCGAAAGCATCAAGCAAAACCAACATGTGAGTCGCAAGCATGTGCAGGAGGGAATGGACGAGTCGGCTACCTTTGCTGTTCGATTTCGATGAGACATGGTGTTTTCTTTTCAGTGTTTTAAGACAACGCATCGAACAATTTCGCTTGGTGATGAAATTGTGAGTCATATAGCTGTTTCGTTTTTATTGGTTTGTTCACGGTTGGCTGAATGTTGGTTAGCCATAAATTTATTGGCTGTATCTTGATTCTGGTGAAGTTTTTAACAATAAAAACAAGATCGAAACCATTGTTAGCTTGGTAAATTGTTCTTGGCAATTGTTCTGTAAATTGTTGTAGGCTCTAGCAGGTGTTAAAACCTGGCTTCCTTGAAGCTCGAAAACGTCCTGTGTCTAGAAAATCTTATGGTTCAATAATTTAAGAACCTAAATGTCGACTAAAATGTGGCTATTCTAGAACATCATTTCCTAAAAATCCACATTTTCAGTAACCTGGATGTAATCATAAAACATTAGTTAACTTTAATGTAAAATTGGTAATTTCAAATTCAAAACATATGCAGTTAAACAGCCCGATGGCTTATAGTAAACCTCACATCGGCCAATCTTTATCCATGGTACAATACAAAGATGTAAAATTTATCCCACAAGACTCCACCGCTGTATTGTCTGTCAAAACACACCGGTAGACAGCAAAAGGAAAAATAAACCGTAGACTTCACGACTTTCGGCTAGCGCAAGAAGCTGTGTTTCTTCAGCAGTCAGATTTGCTCGGTAAAAACGGTAAACCTTAGCGCAGGTATGCAACACGATTCCTTTCTTTGCGAACATTTGCTTACAAAGCCCTCACGTTACATTGTCATCGTATCCACCGTGTGCGAGTCTGATTCGATTAGAGTGGAAAAAAGATGTCTCCATCATGGCCGCCCGTCCAGCTCAGGTGCATTGGCAAACACATGTTTTGGTGCGCACGGTGCAGTGGAACATGTATCTACTTTCTTGGCCATTTGATACGCTGCAGACGAAGCCACGGTCTCCACGGGACACCTTTACCCCGGACGTTGTTTTATTGTAATCTTGCCAACGGAAAGCACTCACAGCGTGGAGCAACATCAGACGATCGCATTCCATTTCCATGCACAATTTTCCATCCGATGCGCTGGCTTACGTTGGTGCAGCAGGCACAGATCTGCCCGGCTAGGGTATGGTTCGTGTGCGGGCGACATTTTCCATGCTACAGGTATCAATTTGCGTATAAGTTGAAGATAGTAGTCCGGAGCAGACTGCCCCAACGCGATACGTGTGGGAGCGGGATAAAGTGACGGAAAATTAGATGAAACACTGTAAATCCGATTGTAAGGGTAGTGTAATCTGTGTGTTATGTGTTAAAAGTGCACATGTTTTAGTAGAGAATCAATGTAGGTTTAAATAAGGATCAAGATTTGTTTTAAGATGCTGGATTAAAAACTACTACCGATAGTTATTCTTGGATCTTGGATGATCTCGGAGATCAGTCATGAACGATTCAATTCAAGCAGATGCTTCGTGTCTTAAGCCGTTCAATCTCACAAGTGCATTTTCAGTACATACGCACTAAATCATGTATATCATAAGCTTGGCTCAGACAGGTGAGTTGTCGGGAGAGTGAGAAAGAAGTGAGAGAGAAGTGAGAGAGATAGGCGAGTCAGAAGTGAGAAGGGCGAATTATATATAAAGGGAAAAATGCCTGTAATCAGGCTCTTATTCAGTAGAAACGCGAAAATAAAAGTTCTGACTGAAATTTTGGCTCGCCGTTAATGGGTGCCTAAAATACGTCTACATTTTACAGCGTTTTTCTACAGGTAAGTTGTTTCGAATGTTTTTTTGCATAATAATGTACATATTGTCTAGATTTTTCTGCACCGTTTGAGCTATGATCACTGAGACATGTGTGATGCACGATAATCTACTCGATCTTCCACTTTCCTCGAAAGCTACTGCGGCCTTTCGAGATTGTCGAGCGGTTGGATATTTATTTGTTATCATGTTATTGGATAATATTGTTGTCATGTTATTGCATCAGTTTTTCTATTATTTAAAGGCAGTCGTCTATAGGAAGAGGTCTTCTTCTTCTTCTTTCTTCTTTCTTGGCCTAACGACCTCTTAAGGTCATGCCTGCCATTTCTGGCTTACTAGACTAATTGATAACGCATAGTTGTTTAGTCAATCCTCACTATGGGGGAACGGTCCAGATGAGACTTGAACCCCGGTCCTGCCGTGTGAAGACCGGCACCGCTGTCGCATCACCACCGGGCCGCCCCCGGTCATGAAGGAAGAGGTCATAAAGTATAATTTATTTGCTCAGGGTGTAAGTTGTTGGCGCTGAAGAATCTTCGGACCAAACATGTGCTGTTAGGTGCATTAAATAACACGATAGACCGATAATTATTAGTGCTTACAGCAGTCTCTATACATCGTCAAGCACCTAATACACCGATCGCCAATAAGTCAGGCAGACAGTAGAAACATCAATAAAACCTCTTTTAAATTATTATGTTTTTAGTGAATACATTGGATAGCTCGATATCCTCAAAGTCCTAAAAACTCCAAAGATATTTATTACGTCTTAAAACTAATTAATGAATTTCATTACTGCAGTACTCTGGTGACACACACAGAAGCCTAACTTCACACACCAAGCCTGGGTATCGATGCGCGTACGGATCATCGTACTCAGCGCAGGATTGACTATCCAGTTGCAGGTATAATCGAATCAGAGATACCGTGATTGATACCCGAGAAATTATTGAAAAGTCTGTCAATATTTTATTTTCAGCATTTTATTAAACATACTATTTTTCATTCATCATTCAATTAAATAATTAATAAAAATTAAAAATTCTTCAAATATTCGAGTTTAATTTACTAATACCTGTATGAAATCACAAATGCTATTCCAAAAACCCCTACCAAATGATCTTTCGACCTTTACCTTTAAACCAACAGCAAGTAACGTGTGACATCAACTATTTTCCTATGTCGTAGGACGAACTATATCGAAATTCTACCACCGTACCGAATTCCATCAGTGCGGGAGCTTTTGCTGCTTCCGAGAACTCAGAGAGCGTTCATTAACGAAAATCACTCCACACTTACACGCTCCGGGACAGGTTTCGCTTGCCACCGGCTGCACAATGCTGAAGTGTCCTCGTTAATATCCGAGCGTCGAAATATGATTCCTGCACTGACACTGGCATTAAAAATACCACGGCACCCTTCACCAACACCGCCATCAAACAGACCTTCCTACCATTTACCTCCTCCTTCCTCTCTACTCCTCCGAACCACCACCATCAGTAACAAAAAAAAAAACACGAACCATTTTCGGCCGCTCGGTAAATTTGCTTCTGCGTCACCTTTGTCCACAATGGGGACCTTTCAGCATCGTGGGCAAACACACCGGGCTCTTAATGAAATTACACATTTCCTGTAATATACCCTACCTCCCCCCATGCGTCCCTTGCGTCGTCGGTACGTACCGAGGTATCGGTGGCGGCGACCTGGTGGTCCTGGCTGTCGTGCCTTGCGGACCGCCATACGGGGCCGCCACAGGAAAAATGAATAGATGGTTGCGGTGCGTGTTAATAACGTTAAAACGCTCTCGTTGGTAATTATACACCATGTCGAGATTTTAATGAACGTTAGCTTACTAAATCGCGCCGTTCATTGCGTGGATGTGACGGTTCGAGTGTGGGTGAGCTTAGTGGAGCGAAGGTTTTTGTGTCTTCCTTCTAATGCATCGCGATGCACGTCTGAAAGGTTATTTCTGGAAACGGGTTTGGTGTCGAAAATAAATTTGGCCCAACGAACAGATATGTCACGGCGGGTACAAACATACCTGTAACGATCCGCCACAACTTCAATCAACCTTCAGCATCTGGAAGTTCCTTTAATGTCTCGTGGAAGGAGTAGGTGTAACCTAATAGGGGAATAATTTTCCCGGATAACCTGTTGATGGGGTAAAAATTCTTTCACATTCGGTGTTGCCTTTGTTTTCCCACAGTTGGCTACAGCTGAAGCATCAAACGATTAATTAAAGGGGAAATTCCACGGTAGTCACATTCTTGGTATTTCTTTTCGCTCCTCCCTTCGGTCGGTGAAAGCAAAAAGTGAGGTTTAAATGTGATGAAAGTGATTGGGAAATCCAATTACAGATACATTTACCGTTGGGGAGTGGAAAAGCATTGTGAGCACCGAGTGATGTGAGCTTTCTACCCACAGTGACAGTTTCATTACTTGTGAGCTTTTAAAATGCTGGAAAACCCCACAGAATGTTGAATGTTTCCTGAGGTTTAATGGCGCTGGATTCCGTGCCTAAGCTTGGGAGTGCTCTAAAGCGCGAATAATACAGTTTGCCCCCGTCCTTAAGCTGCTTACTGCGAATGCAAAATCTCATAAGACATAACATTTTTATATGCAACGATGGCATTCTCGGGAGCAAATAATGTTTCCGTGCACTTAATATGATCGCTCTAGCGCCGTGTAACATCTCACGTCTATCACAAACCCCGAGGAGGAAAATGTGTCTGGTGTTGGTTTTTGGCTCGGTTGGAAAACTCCCACCCTGAACAACCGCCGGTCCGCCAATGTCGGAGGTGATCCATAAAGTGGTGTGTGTGTGTGTGTGTGGCTGGTTGGGAAAGATATATTGCGTGGCCACAATATAAACGCGACGGTTACGGTTGGCCGGAGTACACACCGGCGTGTGTGACCTTTCGGAGGTTGTTAATATTATGGTCCAGAGCTTTGCATTCCCATGCATTAGTATGCATCTGTACGGTTGGCTGCAGCATGCAGCAGGAGCTGGTGTGTGCATTATCGCCCATCGGTAGCGAGACGATAGCGTCGGATGTTTGCGTTTCTCGGAAAGATGCACCGAATATTGTGCACCTACGCGATGCTTTTTGCCACGTGTTGGCGTTGGACGTACGATGTATCCTTCCGTGCAGGAGTTACAATCGGGCGTTGGTTCGCTTGGCGTTCGCTTAGAACATTAGACGCGTTTCGTGTGCAAGAAGTTCTAGAAGAAACTTTCAATGTCAAGACCATTTTCTTATTGTTCTAGGGGTTTGGAAGAGAACATTTTCTAGCGAAGATGTGCACTGGTAAGAATTGTTGTTAGGTGAAGATATTCAAGTACAACTTTGAGTTCTTCCCTTGTAATGAGAGGTAAACTAGCAAATGTCACATTCTTAATCACATAAAACATAAGAATTATTATTATCTATTGATTTTAGAGAAGAACGGCACAGTGCTGAGTGCTGCCAAATGCATAATTTTTGTTTCAATCACTGATATATTTATTGTAGAGCAGCTCTCACATGAAAATATTTATAGAAAACATCTTTTATTTTTATATTACCAACTCAAAACCATTCAACATTCTTTACAATCATCCATCTACAATAGCGTGTATCGCGCATTCTGCATTTAATTAACAGTTTAACGTTTAATTTAATGTGAAATAGCCACGTTAAATTTTACTACACTCACCCCCTTTTTTCTTGCTCGCTAATGTACATCAGATCATAGAAAACTCGCAAAGATAAAAGATATAATAGACGGGCAAGAGGAAAAAAAGAAAAACTCCCCGTCACTGAACGCAAGCAACCGTATATCCTAGTCACGGCACCATGTTGTCACGTAGGCCGTACTGTTGCTTATGCAACCTTGAAGTGTGCATCGTACGCCAGAGCTTTGGCAACAGCACATCGCATGCCACCAGGCCAGCACCGATGGTCATCATCATCACCATCATTCTGCATAGAAAGCTTCCCTGAACCCAAAAGCAACACAAAGTAAAGGCGTGAGCGTGGGCTACCTGCTGCTGGTAGTTTGGCGCAAAAACACTAACTTGCTTACATCCATTTTGTGCAACCTTGCAACTTGGACGCAAACATGCCGAACGCGAACATTCGCCCGAGCGGTGGCCACAGCGAGCGAAGGGGGTGAAAGATTGTGAACATAAATCTCAACCTCGATCCTACGCCTCCATCTTAGTCGGGTAGGGATGTAGCTCTTTTTTTTGGTTCTATGTGATGCATTTATTGCTGATCCTATCCACAGCAGGTGAATATTCTGCTAAACCGTACGAACTAAGAGGTATCGGTAGGATGGCGGTTATTTCTGGACTGAAAGTGTACAGTGGCGTTAATGTGCATGTATCCCGGACAATGGACGTCCAAATGCACGCGTGCTTCTGTATACAACGGGCAACGGTGAACAAGGCAATACAGGCGTTACTTTCTGCAGCAAGTAACTTGGTTTGAATAAATAATGGTGGGTGAATTAATTTGTACAACATTTGTTGCATTATCTTGTTTTTCGTTATGGCACTCATGGTTCCACAGTACAAATTATTTTGTATTTGTTTATTTTTCTGTAAGTGTTGTTAATAATAGTGTACGTTATTTTTTATACTTCCGAATTTACTACACTGATTTAATTTGTTTCATTTCAGCAAAGGTTTAATCGTTATATATTTCTGTTCATCAATTCGTTTGTAGAATTTTTGAAATTTAATAGAGGGGTTCGGTAGACGAGGCTGTAGAAGATTCGGGTTAAACTCGGCAGGCCCAGGTATAGAATCCAGTACAGACTGTCGCCTCGTACGAGAGACTGATTATCCAAGTATTTATAAAACGGCAGGACGAGACAATGACAGGTTGTACGGCCAAAGAAGAAGAAAAACTAAAAATCTCTAGTTTGGTATTACTACGTGGCACATATCACCACAAATGTCGCTCCTAACGATGGACCGAACACGGCTCCCAAGTCCTTTCATTCCGTGAAATTAAATGTTGTGACAATTGATTATTTATTCACGAAAGAAAGTTCAATATGTTTCAATAAAGATTTTGTAAACTTTTTTTTTCTTGTTATAATAACTGTAGAAAAACGCTGTTAAACGTAGAAGTATTTTAGGCACCCATTAACGGCGAGCCAAAATTTCAGTCAGAACTTTTATTTTCGCGTTTCTACTGAATAATAGAGTTGATTACAGGCATTTTTCCCTTTTATATCATTCGCCCTTCTCACTTCTGACTCGCCTATCTCTCTCCTTTCTCACTCCTCTCTCACTCCTTTCTCACTCTCCCGACAACTCACTTTCATCCTGACTCGCTCCTAAACTGCAGTGACAGCGACTGTCGGCGTAAACCGTTTGTTTACAACAATAACTTTAAACTTAATATAGTTGATTTAGTGTCAGCCTTGTATTTTTAACAATAGTTTTGCCGTAGAAACTGCATTCTGCACATAGATAGGATCCAGTTGATCCAAGAGCTTCAGCGTAACGATCATGCATTTGCTGCTTGGGTTTTAGAGCAGTTGACTCATACTTTGAACACAACACACGATCACCAAGCAAAAATTTGATGCCTATTAGAACGATATTTTATTCCGTACTTAATGGTTTGCATATTTTGGTTTAATTAATTGTTAAAGTCATCCTTAAATATTGCTCGTGTTTCGTTAATTTCTTCTGGCATACATTTGTTTGAGCGAAAGTTCTCAATAAATAACATTTAATACTGACAGCCTTGAGAACAAAAGGACTTTACGAGACATATTTACTATGATTAACTCATAATAGACGCTCACGAAACGCGAACTAGGACTGTGCTAAGGATGTTCTATTACGCGTAGTACGAAATATTCCTCCTGGCCTTAAACTACCGGATAGCGGAAGCAAGTTCACCGAGCTGAAGAGATTTTACTGGCTGGTGAATTAGTTTCGTCACTAATCTGCCCAGGTACCTATAAAGGTACTGAGCTGTCGTTCGTCGACTGGAGTCCCACCGAGTCCCATTGATTCCCATCAAGCAATATAGTTTGGGCATGCGTCATTGGTTCTCCACCAATATTAGAGTCGCTAACAGGATATAGATAGGGATAAAACACAAGATTGTATAATTTTGGGAGTGTTGATTCGTATGCACTATCAACAAAGGAATACCGGATTTTTTGTAACCGCGTTTCAACTCGAAATTTTATTCTCTGGTTTATTCGGGTGTCGACACAGGTTTAAAAATAGTTCCGGTCTCTCAGCTGTTCGATTTTGTACTGCCTGTTTCTTTGACCCTAAGTGACCCTTGGTCCTCGGTCATAGCCTAATTCCGACAGGCTATATTTCTCTCTTTCGTTCTCTATTTTTTTATCTCTCTCTCTCTCTGATATCTTCTGCTATCCCTCTCATCGTTCTCCTTAGCGCCACCTGGTGCTAGGTTTAAAAAGCTTGCCCGGATTATCGCGATCCTCAAGTGACATTTGAGGACATGTCAACAGCCGCACGATCATAAACAACGTCAGCCGCATGGCAAACGTGTCAGCAGGAGTAAATAGGCATATGTAACTTAGCAATCGCTAGAAGAGCAGGCGGCACAAAAATGTACACCTGTAGGTATTAACGAAAATAAAGCAAGGTGAACTTCTCCAGAGGTACTTAAAACGGCCTTTCTTTCTTTCAAACTCCGGGTACGACGATTAGCATATTCTAAGTCTAATCGGACAAACGAAAAACTTTATTTATAATGATGGTGAGATTGCAAAATTCTTTGGTTATTCTAATGATGATGCCTAAAATCTGGTTAGCACGGTTAATCGTATGCGTCATGTGAGTTCTAAAGCTTGTCCAGAAAGACCGCTGTATCCGTACACTGAGTCATAAATTAAAACGAAGGTATAGCGTTCATAAACAAAATATTATGAAACTTTTTTTTATCATGAACTTACAACTTCACAAGAAATTGTTATCATCAAAACCTCATTGTACCTTTGCTCTCTCTACACGGCATTACGCTTGATCTGTTTCAAATGACTCGCTGTACGATCGCTGCCCACGGTCGCGTTTAACTGTTTGCAGTGTAAAAAGCTCATAAGAACACTATCTCCACTCGCGCTCTCACTGCTTCAACTAGAGCAGTAGGTGGAACGTCGAGGATGCGAAAGGAAAGTGCCGAGTAATACGCGAAAGTTCATCCCACCTTTCAACGAGGTCGGTAATCAGTACGGCTAATGAAGAGTAATGCGTTCGCCCGGATGAAGTTAGCTCAAAACGCTACTGTTTTACGGCTTGTTGCGCTTTGAGTAGCAAAAAAAAAAAGAGCCAGTGAACACTTTGTTCGGTACAGTGAGTTTGAGTTTGAATGTTGTGAAATTTCGGGGCCAAATGCGTTTCTCAAATGGCACCATTTGGCAAGCGCAGTTTCATGTTGCATTCTGAATCACATCGTGGGCATTATTCTTGGTCCTTTTGCTCGTGTTTTCAAACTACTTTAAATACATATCAATTCACAACAGCTTTGCCTTTTGTTAAGCATTTTGCATGCTTTAGAGCAAAAATACAACAACAAAAAATCCTCCAACCAATCTAAACCGTTACGAGGCAAAGCTTTAAACGAGCCGTATCATTCGTTGCCTTCGGTACTATACAGTGGTCAGCTGTATTTATTTTAGTTGTTGTGTTTTTGTTGGTGTGTGTGTGTGTGTGTGCGTGTGAGCCTTCTCTCCATGTTCCATTTTTCGGCACGAATTCTCCTATCTCCCTTTGGACCGACCGACCGACCGACCGTCCGCTCGATCCCAAATAGCCTTCGGACACATCGGCGGAAACGGAAGTCGTTTGCATAAAAATGCATTAGAAATGACCATTTTCAGTGCGGCGCTCCGAGCGCCATTAGCTTGGAGGACAAATTAACGTAGGACGAAGTGGTGGACAGCGCTCGCCCGAACTCGCTGCAGCCCGGTCAGCCGGTGCGGAAAAGCGTACCTTATGCCGGGAGCCTTGTTTGCAACAATTAAGTACGCCTCGCTTCGCTTTTCCGCTAGCCACATTGCTGAACAAGCATTATTACTTTTCTGACCATCATTCTCTGTGTGCGTGTGTGCGTATGCGCGTGTGTGTGTGTGTGTGTGTGCAAGACCGTTTTATTTTCATCTTTCCTGCTAGCTGCCTGGCTAGCATGTTCGGCTCATCGGCACTGCACTTGAAAAATCAGCTGGTCTCGCACAGCTGGAACGAGTGCCGAGGTTTGCAGCAGCATCGAGCTCATAAATATGCTCGATTTCAAGGTTACCGTGTGCCCGGTTTTCCGAACGCACACCAACCTACCGGTCCGGGTAGTGCGGATGTGCGAACGGGAGCCTGAGCGGCTGAGGACCGCTGGGAAATTGCATCCTTCGCATGCTGTTGCATCCAAGGACCTCTGCGCTCGTACGGTACGGTCCATGACGTCATGGTGATGTTTTCTCTCGTTCCTGACCGAGCGTAGAGTGGAGCCCGGGGAGTGCGAGAAGCGGCACGAGTGCACGACTGCAGTATGTATTGGTTTCGCGTCGCTGGATGCAGATTTGCTTCTGGCCCATGGTCCGGGGATGCTGCACCTTGAAACATCAGCAACCGATGACAGTACCCGAGATTTCGCTTCACTGCGAACAGCAAACTGGTGCGCTTTTCGCGAAATGCTATTACACGTCAAAAAGGAACGGAGCGTCAAGATGTTTGCCCGATGACGTTTAGTACGACAATCGAATAGATCGATAAGATCTTGAATAATTCAATAATGGTTTTTGTTTTGTTTAAACACTAACGGGTAAATAACGCAAACCATAGGAGTAAAGAAGTTTATATCTTACCTAATAAAAGTGTTGTACGATATCCGGCTCCTAGAGATGTGTGCATATTCATGATAATTTCTTCGTTCTATTAAAATACATATGCTGATGTTTACATAACATGTCTAAAACATAACCTGTCCTATCCCAATTCTAATCGAAAATATTCAACTTCAATCTGAATCTTACACAAACATAGTTTAAGTATAACAATTTCAGCCACAAACTCTGTTTTACATCCTATTCATGCATTACTCTTAAATAAACTTTGAGAAAGAGATATTGTTATTTAATGATGATGCCTAAAATCTGGTTAGCACGGTTAATCATATGCGTCATGTGAGTTCTAAAGCTTGTCCAGAAAGACCGCTGTATCCGTACACTGAGTCATAAATTAAAACGAAGGTATAGCGTTCATAAACAAAATATTATGAAACTTTTTTTTATCATGAACTTACAACTTCACAAGAAATTGTTATCATCAAAACCTCATTGTACCTTTGCTCTCTCTACACGGCATTACGCTTGATCTGTTTCAAATGACTCGCTGTACGATCGCTGCCCACGGTCGCGTTTAACTGTTTGCAGTGTAAAAAGCTCATAAGAACACTATCTCCACTCGCGCTCTCACTGCTTCAACTAGAGCAGTAGGTGGAACGTCGAGGATGCGAAAGGAAAGTGCCGAGTAATACGCGAAAGTTCATCCCACCTTTCAACGAGGTCGGTAATCAGTACGGCTAATGAAGAGTAATGCGTTCGCCCGGATGAAGTTAGCTCAAAACGCTACTGTTTTACGGCTTGTTGCGCTTTGAGTAGCAAAAAAAAAAAGAGCCAGTGAACACTTTGTTCGGTACAGTGAGTTTGAGTTTGAGTGTTGTGAAATTTCGGGGCCAAATGCGTTTCTCAAATGGCACCATTTGGCAAGCGCAGTTTCATGTTGCATTCTGAATCACATCGTGGGCATTATTCTTGGTCCTTTTGCTCGTGTTTTCAAACTACTTTAAATACATATCAATTCACAACAGCTTTGCCTTTTGTTAAGCATTTTGCATGCTTTAGAGCAAAAATACAACAACAAAAAATCCTCCAACCAATCTAAACCGTTACGAGGCAAAGCTTTAAACGAGCCGTATCATTCGTTGCCTTCGGTACTATACAGTGGTCAGCTGTATTTATTTTAGTTGTTGTGTTTTTGTTGGTGTGTGTGTGTGTGTGTGCGTGTGAGCCTTCTCTCCATGTTCCATTTTTCGGCACGAATTCTCCTATCTCCCTTTGGACCGACCGACCGACCGACCGTCCGCTCGATCCCAAATAGCCTTCGGACACATCGGCGGAAACGGAAGTCGTTTGCATAAAAATGCATTAGAAATGACCATTTTCAGTGCGGCGCTCCGAGCGCCATTAGCTTGGAGGACAAATTAACGTAGGACGAAGTGGTGGACAGCGCTCGCCCGAACTCGCTGCAGCCCGGTCAGCCGGTGCGGAAAAGCGTACCTTATGCCGGGAGCCTTGTTTGCAACAATTAAGTACGCCTCGCCTCGCTTTTCCGCTAGCCACATTGCTGAACAAGCATTATTACTTTTCTGACCATCATTCTCTGTGTGCTTGTGTGCGTATGCGCGTGTGTGTGTGTGTGTGTGTGCAAGACCGTTTTATTTTCATCTTTCCTGCTAGCTGCCTGGCTAGCATGTTCGGCTCATCGGCACTGCACTTGAAAAATCAGCTGGTCTCGCACAGCTGGAACGAGTGCCGAGGTTTGCAGCAGCATCGAGCTCATAAATATGCTCGATTTCAAGGTTACCGTGTGCCCGGTTTTCCGAACGCACACCAACCTACCGGTCCGGGTAGTGCGGATGTGCGAACGGGAGCCTGAGCGGCTGAGGACCGCTGGGAAATTGCATCCTTCGCATGCTGTTGCATCCAAGGACCTCTGCGCTCGTACGGTACGGTCCATGACGTCATGGTGATGTTTTCTCTCGTTCCTGACCGAGCGTAGAGTGGAGCCCGGGGAGTGCGAGAAGCGGCACGAGTGCACGACTGCAGTATGTATTGGTTTCGCGTCGCTGGATGCAGATTTGCTTCTGGCCCATGGTCCGGGGATGCTGCACCTTGAAACATCAGCAACCGATGACAGTACCCGAGATTTCGCTTCACTGCGAACAGCAAACTGGTGCGCTTTTCGCGAAATGCTATTACACGTCAAAAAGGAACGGAGCGTCAAGATGTTTGCCCGATGACGTTTAGTACGACAATCGAATAGATCGATAAGATCTTGAATAATTCAATAATGGTTTTTGTTTTGTTTAAACACTAACGGGTAAATAACGCAAACCATAGGAGTAAAGAAGTTTATATCTTACCTAATAAAAGTGTTGTACGATATCCGGCTCCTAGAGATGTGTGCATATTCATGATAATTTCTTCGTTCTATTAAAATACATATGCTGATGTTTACATAACATGTCTAAAACATAACCTGTCCTATCCCAATTCTAATCGAAAATATTCAACTTCAATCTGAATCTTACACAAACATAGTTTAAGTATAACAATTTCAGCCACAAACTCTGTTTTACATCCTATTCATGCATTACTCTTAAATAAACTTTGAGAAAGAGATATTGTTATTTGCTGTGTCTGATTTAGTCTTAAAATGCACTGCAATGCATCTTGTAAAGGTGGACATTGTAAAGGTACCATCGTTGAATGCCATTTGAAGAACTCATTTTTTCCATCATTTGTTTTTTTCTTCTGTCGTATTTTTAACGAATATCAATTGCTGAACGTTTAAGCACCATTGCTATTGAATGGCCGTCAAACAAAGCGTTAGCGCAAATAGAGACTGTCGGCAGTCAGGCCATGTTCCATCATCCACAGGTACTAGTTTGTAAAATCGTTCTGTTGGAAATCGTTTCCATTTTTCCTCCATTTCATGCCTTCTTATCGCTCCGCACCGCCGAAGCGTTACACAGCAACGGATTACATGGAGGCGCCTGGTGGACAGAAAAAAAGCAAAATCCCTTTTTTTACATCACGACCTTCAACCTTTTGCGAGTAAAAGAATGATTCGGGTTTCGGGTTGTTGCAGTCTTGTGCGAGAAAAGCATGGAGCCAGTGCGCCTCGCCGAATCGCTGCCGAGCGAAAGGATGCTTATGCATCTCGCTCCGCTCCGTCTTCCGTGGCTTATCGTTTGGGAATATGGCGAACGGGTATGACGTTTGGGTTTGTAATTTACAACCTTCAAAAAATCCGGAACCCTGCCGGTAGAACCACCAACCTTACGCAACGCAAACCACCAACGGATGATCGGACGGATGATTTATTAGATGCAAAGGAGTTGTGTTTTTTGTTGTTAATTCTTCGCTCCCGTCTATTTGGTGCGCGCTAACAAGGCTAGAAAGTAAAGCGCACGTTGTCTGTTGGATAAAGAAAACAAATCATTTTAAATGTCACTCTGTAGGCGAACGGCACCCTAACGACTTCATCCGACCGCTCGCCGAGAACATTTCAAACTAAGTAATTGTTGTTTCGAGTGTCCTGTGATAAGCGTAAGAAAAAAAAATGGGAAAAAGAAAACCATTCTCTACCGATTGCTACCGAGACTGATTTGGGCGCATCAGGCTGGTTGTCTCGTGCTAACAAAAAGTGGCAAACAAATTCATTAAATCTATCGCTCATCGTTCAGTTCCTTTGGGAGGGATCATCATTCCGGTCGGTAATGGCACGTCCTCGGCCACCTCGTCAACCACGCTACTTTCAACCTCGTCAACTTTCGTCATTATTCTCATCCCAAAGACCTTACACCTTCATGTATCATGCATCCTAATCACGAGCAGCACCCACCGCCCACGTCCCTAATAGGAATTTCGACAAAAACTTCCCTAATAGACAAAGTCCCAGGCGCGCACGACGCCCAAACTTTCTACGCCTTTGCGGTGGCTGTCGCTGTCGGTTATAAAAAGAACTCGCAGCACCAGCGCTCCAGACGTGGATAGCTGAAGAAGACAACAAAAAAAAATCAAACAAACACACTGCACCGCCAGGAGGATGGTTTCCGTTGGATTTAGTGGAGCCTTTCACCGATACGCGTATGTCCTCAATTAGGTGAAATCTGTTTACGCCTTTGCCTACCACACCTGATTCCGAGAAGAAGGAGCCATTCATTTTTCAACCCGCTCAGCAGTCGCGTGGGGCCGACAACATGCCAGTAGGTGGGGCTGTCAAGGTGGAGTTGGCAGTGAAATAGCAATCTCAGCCGCTTCTGCTGCTGGATAGTGCGTCATCGGGTGCGTGATTCGAGAAACCACCATGACAGTAATGGCCACTGAAAGCACCGCAAAGCACGAGTGTCACGAGAGTGGTTTTCAGTAACGTGGTGGTCGGGAAGGCACAAAACGCACCTTATGCAAGGCTAAAGAACGACAGTTCGAGCGATTGTTTGCTGGCCCAAAAAGTGGTCGACGAGCTCTTTTCGGAAAAAGGGTGACCACTTGTAGCAGATAAACAATCAAACGCCTGGTGTAAGGTACGGCATGACGTTCGGCTGCCTCTAAGTTTAGTTTGTCTGTGTGTTTTTGTATGTGTGTGTGTGTGCGTTGAAGCAAATCCGGCTCATCAAGGATAATGAAGAAGGGTGGAATAAAAGACATTAACGGTTCGGTGGCCAATAATCTAATGAGTTTTAATTGGGAAGTTATTGGAGTAGTCTCGACTCTAATAATCTTTCATCAATTAAGCGCCGCTGAAGTGAATTCTATCCAAATCAGCTTCATGAATGCATTAGAGTCTATGATGATGTAATTTTGCAAGCCTTAACTTTTGGTTAAGGCACATTTATTAACTTCAATGATTAACTCCCTGTGTCTCTTTTTGTTATAATTTATCGTATCATGATATTTCTTTCTGTATTATTAATTTAGATGAATGTAAAAATAAATAAATAAATACATAAATAAGTAATAAGTAATTAGAGATCGAATTTATGTTAGTACTAAGTTATCCTAGAAATGCGTATCAAGGACGTAGTAAGAATGATTGAATATGTCCGAAACCAAGAGCCAACGAGTAAAATCACAGGTCAAGTCAAGTCTATTGCTCACTACATGCGACGATCACCTTATCATCGCATCAACTGTCTCTGTGTTGCACCTCACACTCATGTGCAGAAGAGCGCTCGCACATACACCGTTTTGAAGCATCTCAAATAGCACGACTTCTTCGAAGTCTAGTAACGTGCTGAACAAAACGCCACAGATTTTTCAAATCCCAGAGGACTGAAGCACTCTATCTGAAGTTATGATCGTACCAAGTTGCCAGAATTCCTCAATCACCATGATATCGTAGCCGTCAACTGATACTCTGTATCGCAGTCCTGCCCTGTTACGGTCAGAACCTCTGACCACCAGGTATTTCGCCGTCATTGCAATTAGCCTCAATTTATTTCCAATCATTTTATTTCAGTTTGCTACGAATCTCAGATGTTCGTCCAATGATGGCGATGCGAATCGCTAAGAGCAGAATTGCAGATATATGTAGTGTAAATGTTGTGCTCCAAAATCCTAGAATTCCAAAGTCCATGCTTGACTCGATAATTTAATTGCAAGATGTTTCCGAAGCTCATTCCGATCTAGTTTATCATCAGTCGCGTTAATGTTGAGGAATAGATAGTGCGAAGAGGCTCTTGATGTTTCTGGAGGATTTTTGACATAGAGTGAAGATTCAATCGATAATAGATATAAATATTAGAAAACTTCTAACACAAAAACGGAGAGAATTCTACCGACAAATTAACATAACCTTAAGACCTGACTATAAAACAAATCAACAATTAAGCAAGTTCTTTTCTTCAATCATTATGATGAACGAACAGCACTAAAATTATAGTGATCATCATATAAAAATTGTACAGATAATTTGGCATGAGCCTCTTGTGGTTAAATGACAACCACGATATATCGTGCATTTCATTTTCTCATGGAAATAGAGCAAAGCGTGTAGTGAGAGTTGCATAGTTCCAAAACCCTGTATTCATCTCTATTTTCCATAAACCTTTTTTTGTTCATCTGGCTTAAAAACACTTACACAAGACATCAAATCTAACTGTTAAAGTCAATCTGTACATACTGAACAACTACTTATTACCATTAAGACATGAAAGATCGAAGAAGGTCAGGAATCGCTTCGATAAACATTTAATTGATTGATTTATTAAGATATTGCACTATTTCGAAAAATGAAAAATTAAAATAAACGCCTCTCTTATACCCAACCCAATGTTCATTACTTACCCTGCGCTACAACCGCTTAGCGATCGTGGGTTACTTCAAACGTCTGAACTGAACTGTTCAAGGTCAAGTGCCATCATCATCATCTGCCAATCATATATCCCGGGTTTTCTGGCAGACGCTTCAACGCCATAACATGTGTTTCTACCAGACAGTGCAGTTGGTTTACGATGGTTCGAACAAAATTCCACAACATTTTTAGCGGCACCACAGGTTTGCTTTATTTGAATTCCAATCATTTAAATCCAATCATCCAAGGAAAGCGAGTTTCATGAAAACTCGTACCTATTGTTTAATTAAGAATGTTACGCAATTAACTTTTTTTTAATTATTCGTCTAGCAAACTGGTATTGATCAGTGAGTATTATTTTGTCAAGATCATACTACCATCCATGTAACAATTAATGCACGTATGCTGTACTATCCTGAATTTTTAATTTTTAATCAACAAAGTTTAGTTAAAGTTTATTTTTATTTGTAGAATTAAGGAAGTAGTTAACAAGTATAAACATAAGATGAACTGTACATTAGTATGTAAGTATTGGTGCCGCAACCAAGACCGATACGGTCGCTCGTAATGCGTGCACGGTTCAGTTAAATAAAGGCCACGATTAAGAACACAACAATTGGCGACGAACATTATTATTATTAGTATTTTTTTTTTGTTCAATGGACATGTACGTCGTGAACCTTCATAATGCATTTACTTGTTACATTTTTATTTATTATTAATTTAACTAAGCCTGTTCGATTTTTCCAACTCAGTAATATGTTATTTTTGAATGTGGCGGTACTGATATTAAAGCCGTGAAAGTGTCTGAACTCGTTGAATCGTCTGCACATCGCTGCCAGTGGGGCATTACTGGCATAGGCTCTATTCATACGAGGTGTTCTTAAGGCCTCTCTTACTCTAAGCGTCCATTCAGGTGCATAAATATGTATTCTCTCTAATAAATGCGTCGTTCAGGTGCATAAATATGTATTCTCTCTAGTGCGTCAATTTCGTGAGATAGAATCAAATGTTTAGACGGCAGTTACTTTAATTGAGGTATTGCAAATGATTTAATCCAGTTCATAACGAATTCAATTAATCAAGCGAAGTGTGACTTAGATTTAGACTTCTACAATTAAAATATCCTAGCTTTTACTTAGCTGCCAATCTCAACTGATTCCTGCATTAAGCGTACAATTTTCACCAGATTGTCTTAGAAAACATTATTCAATAATGCCAGATTTCTTATCAACATTACCTGGATCACTGACTATGAAAAAGATTGCAGAAAAGTCTCATTTCTCGGCAAACGATAATGAATTCCACTATTCCGTTCGAATGAAGTCTCATGGTTTCTTTGCTAGCATCAACATTGACCTCAATTTTCTGGACGATGCTAAATAATGTTTATTGCTTTGGCTAATGGAATTCGCGACGCTGGAGAACCGCTTGAGCAGTGCGGCGTGATTTTACGGCTTTGCTCTTCCAAACCATTGGAGGGCTGATCTGGTATTGAGTTTCTAAATATAAATACAAACTTTTCCGTTTATTGGGACATTCCCTTGTACTTTATTTAATTTAATATAAACCATCAAAACACGAGTTCAAACCTGTTTGCTGGTTAACGCAACGAAAGAATAAATGAATACGATTATTGCTTGTTTTACTATTTTCATCTTTACCATCTGCCCCTGGTATATCCATATTTTGTACTTTCTTCCTTTTCATATTCGAGATTCATATTCCTTTTCATTTTACCAGAATAGTTGTTTTTGAGTTTATGAAAAACATATTGCCGCTTGCTTTTAAAAAAACACACACACAAAACCGTCTGCTTGTCTGTCAAGCCCACAAGAACAATTTACGCACACTTGACGCTAAATTTGGCCAGCCCCTATGCGGCGTCAGCTGTTTTCAGATGTTTTTGGAAAGCGTACACTTACTACATTTCCTAGCTGCCAGAAAACCGTTTCGCGTTGAATCGTTCACTCTCTGTCGTCAGTCGGATGCGCACAGTCTGCGTACGCAGGCGCACTGCAACACCAAAAAGGAAGCAAACAGACAGCGAAAATGCAACGATCCAACGAACGGACGGACGTCATAGCGATGGAAAAGATCACCTACTGCCCTACCGCTTGATCCGTGCGGGTACGCATCATAATGCTCACCGGCACAGTATTTTTGTACGAAACGGTGCGAAAAATGCGAGCAAGTTTTTCAATCGGTCCACAGTCCGGTAGTCGGTAGTCGTCCGACTTGGCAGTGCGTGTTTAGCGCGCAGGCAAAGGTGAGCTGTGTGAAAGTGTGTTTTTTTTCCATATAAAAAGTTTTGTGTAAAATTGTGCTAGTTCAAGGTTTGGAAAACAGTTTTTTTTGGCGCAGACATTTGAAAGAATAGAAATTACGGTACAAAGGTGATGAGAAGTGATGTGAAAGATAAACTATCATAAGTGTTATGCAACTGTTACTAAATGAATCAAAACTATGCGTGCGTGTGACCAGACGATGCACCAATTTGCATCTGAGTCATATTTGTGGTGGTAGTGAAATTGTGAAGATCAAAAGAATATTTGTTAAATGAGTAAAATAAGTACAATCATAATGAGATATTGATAATACTTTTAATCTTCAAAATATTCGATTGATTAAATTGATTAAAACAAAAAGACTTGCTAATATTTCTATAACAATCAGTAAAAGATAATCACCATATGAATATTTAACTCATTTAACAAAAAAATCATCAATCGCAAAAAACAACACACTCACACAAAAACTGGTACGCAAAACATACGCAAAAACGTTTACACGGAAACAAAACGGCGAAGCAATTTGCAATTTGCGCACTTGTTTATTTTTTGCCTTCATTTTTCCACCGCCAACTTGCCCCACCCTCTTGCTTGCCCTTTCCACCGGCCGTTTCTATTTCCATCATCCACATTTCAACCCGCTGACAGGCTATAACTCGCGAACTCGGGAAAACCGCCAAACGGTATCGACATTCCCTCATCCGTTTGTGGTCGCGCCGTTTCCGTTTCCGTGGCAAAGTGCCGAAACAGTAGCACTTCCGTCGAAATTTGGTGTGCGTGTGCACGGTGTGAATGGTGAACCGCTTTCATTTTACGCGTTTGAAGCGTGGGGAAATTGTACACTTCTTTTTTTTCTTGGAAGGAAAGTTTTAATTGAGTGTCACACGGGTGGTGTTGTGCGTGGGTTTGTGTCAGGACAGGAAAAAGGTGTGTTTCTGATAGGTTAGACAGCTGTGAGATAGTGCTAGGAAGAGAAATAAACGGAAGGAAAACGTACAAGGTTGCATAAAGCGCATTGCAATGACGATAGATGTGTGATAGCCGTGGTAGAGAAGATTCTTAACAAATAGCATAATTTCAGGCGTATTAAATTGACATTGCAGTGATCGTTACCACAAGCCGCAGCAGTCGTGCAATCATGCAGCCCAACTTAACGAACAAGGTAAGACTCATTTGGAGGCAAAATCTTTGTTCACTGTCCAATAGAATGGAGTAAAACTACTTTCGTGTTTAAGTAATTCCATGCGTTTTGTTCTTATAACATTTTCCTGTTTATTATCCTTCTTGATAAAAATATTATAATAAATGATTATATCTTTTGCACAATTTAATGCTCCATTTTGTTAAAAACATCTTCTCTATGTACTATTAACGTTTCCTGCTCATCCTGCTTTCCGTCCGCGTTTAGCGTTTGTCCATCTGCGGTTGGAAAAAAAGCGGCAGCGAGAAAACGAAGCTGGTGCCCTGGGATGTGATCGATCGGTTGGTGGTACCGATTACTTGCTGCCACGCTGCGGCAATTCTCATTTCCGGTGCACTGAATCTGCTGCGAATTTCCCAAGTGTCAGCGTTGGTCCTGTTCATTCTCTTCACCATCCTGACCGTCAGCGGTGTGTTCTTCTACCACAGCCTTACGGTAAGTCCAACGACCTATACCAAGAAATACAATTTGCTCCGGCTGCTTCTGCTTATTGAAGCATGCGTTGGGAGTTTACCACCGTTGCATTCATCGCCCTCCGGAGCAACAGAGATCGGGGAGCATATAATGCAACGCAAGAAGTAGTCCAGCAAAACAAGCGAAAACAAAAAAAGACATCGAAAGTACCTACAGAAATCAGCAACTCGGGGGCGTATCATGGGTAGACAGTGGAAGCCATGCGAATTCTAGCAGAAAACAAAGTCATGCATAAATCTCAAACTTTCAAACTCTTGTCCCGGTGCAGCTTCCTTCGCGAAAGCACATCTCCAGAGGGCGTTTGTTCGGACGGGAGCAAGTTGACAAACTAAAAAACGGAAAGATGTTAAAAAAAACCTCCAACTCCCTCACACACACACAAACAGTACTACTGCAACAGCTTCGTTACATCAAAGTGGGCAGTTTTTTCGAAGAAAGTTAACCTAGATCTGTGCACCATTCGCACAACCATCGTCTCCATTACTACGGAGGGCAGTGGCACGGTTGTGCCTTGCTTACTGCTTTGTGGTACACTAAAACAATGCACTGATACGTGGAATGGAAGTTTACACTACAAGAATGTATGTTTTCTTAAACTTTATCCACTGTTCGTTCGTGCAACAAAAGGATTCATCAAGGATTCTGTGGTTGTGGGGGTTGGGTCTTGAGGGCCTTGTAGTACTGTTTTGTTCTTGTCTCAACACTTGCTTACAAGCTGGCAGCGAGGATTGTAAAGCACCTTGTGAAAGACCTTGTATGTTTTGTTTTGTTTTGTTTTACATTTTACTTTTGACGTCACATTTTGCTACAGTTTTCTTGCTTCGGGACGTTGCAAATAGTTTGTTTTTAAAATGAAGATATTTTTGCATTCACATTACATCACAAATGGTTACAGTACACCATTGATTAAGTCTTTTGTTTGGTGCCTTTTTTCGTTCAGTAAAATTATGTTTGTGTTGTCCATTTACGATTTCTAAAACCGTTTCTAAAACGATTTTATTGTAATCTAAGTATTACTAACCCGTACATAGAATTTGGTCATCTTGCTATGCGTAAATTATTAAATTAGAGGAGCCAGAAATAGAAAACTTCTCATGGTTGTCGAGGCAAAACATGAAGTGTTCAATTGGCTGCATAGCTATTTACCAGGGGCGGTCCGGTGGTAGATGCGACAGCGGCGCCGGTCTTCACACGGCAGGACCGGGGTTCAAGTCTCATCTGGCCCCATAGTGAGGACTGACTATCCAACTATGCGGTAACAATTAGTCTAGTAAGCCAGAAATGGCAGGCATGACCAAGAGGTCGTTAGGCCAAGAAAGAA
Organism: Anopheles maculatus; assembly: GCA_002091835.1. Lineage (NCBI taxonomy): Eukaryota > Metazoa > Arthropoda > Insecta > Diptera > Culicidae > Anopheles > Anopheles maculatus. Next base: position 280,087 of record KZ061897.1, read on the forward strand.
GAAGAAGAAGCTATTTACCAGCCTCTTACAAACTCTTCAATACCTTTTGTACTAGAAATCCTTATGTGTATTTATATCAAATAAACTTTTGTTAATACATGATGTTTGTTTTGGTCTATGTATGAATAAAATATTCATGTATCCCATATTTTGTACAAAACAAACGCGTATTCAAGCTTTTTTCCAATATTTTACCTAATTCAAAAGATAAAGAAAATTTAAGCATAATATACATAATATAAAGTAAACGACAAAACAATATCATAAGCGTATAAATAAGTGCACTAACAACAACTCTCTATTTAAAAATGCAATGGCAAACAACTTTTGAGCTTGTACGTGAAGAAGAACCCTGTATTGATTTTACATGCTTACCGCATTGCATACTTTTAGGCTGATTTTACAGCAGCGATTCAATGCTTGAAATCCTAGAGCCACTTTTCACATCACTTAAACACGGGCTCCACACACAAAAGCCACGTTAACAAGTGATAGCGCAAGTGAAGTGATGAATTACTATACACACAATACAAAGATACTTCGTTTTAAGTTCTAAAATATCTCAGAATAACATAAATGGAGGAATATTTTCGGTATTGGTGTCCTTTTAACACAGAAATGTCTATTTTTGAAACTTATAGAATGCGTCAGTCTTTACACGGTTGTTTAATGTACCTGTGAGAACGACCATTCTCTATCGATATAAGAGAAAATGTAATTTTCCCGTCACAAACATTATTCCTAATCGCACGAATCCCTGCGAGGAAATAGGATAAGTGATACTTATCTGTGAATCATCAACACGCAGTACTGCACTATCGTTGGCCACAGACAGACATAGATGATCATTCTTGCAGCGGTCTCCGTTCCGTCAATTTCATTTGCCAGAGTCGGATATTAGGACTCGTTCGTTTCGGTCTTTACACAGTACTATCGATATCTAATCCCATCCAGAACGTTCTTCCGTACGCATGGCTAACTATACACAGCTTCTTGTAAATTAAGTCAAGGAAGCCAGAAATGACAGTCCAAAACATCCCAAGGATATAGCGCCAGAAGGAGAAGGTTTCAATTAAAATTGATTTCATGTTTCGGATTGGCCTGTCGTATGAAATGCTAGTTGTAATATTGCTTGGGATCGTCCTCTTTATTACAGGGCCGGGTGTCTGCTTCTCGAAAACTGCATACAACATGCCAGATTTGCCTTCATCGCTGGTTTTCTTTATCGCTGCTCTCGTCGGTGTTACTGCATATACCTGCCAAGACGCTCAGGTCCTGGACAATGTTAACTATCGCAGAGTCCTTGACCACCTCTGGCTCTCGCAATCCAGCATGTGCCGAATCTTCAGTGCACCCGGTGAGGCGTACAATCCCAGTTTTTCATTAGCAGCCTGCAGAGACTAGGGATAGCAAACTGTTCACATTTATACGTCTACGTCCATGTTGCGTTGTAAATTTAATTATTTTTTAATGTAGTATGAAAAACACTTACATTACCGAGAGGGCTGTCCGTCGATAAAAATACACGTTATCATACACTTTACCTACTTCATTCAGACACGTTTTGGATGGCTATTTTCACGAAAAACAACAACATGCACATATCCATACCGTTTCTCATTTCCGTTTATTTATTAAATTAAATAATCTAGCAAAAAAATGTACATCGCACGCGTCGGTTTTAGCTAAACATAGTACACAAAAACAATACACTGCTCCCAGAAGGACTAAACTTCGGTTTGAATGGAGGCTTCGATACGACCAACAACTACCACTAGTACCCAAGCACACACTGTAAACGCAATGGAAGTGCAACCACGTTCGGAGGCTCAAGCTGGCTCAAATGTACGGTCGGGCATGATTGTTCTAGCGCCTGCAAAATGGCGCCCGCTCGCTGAAGGGGTTCGCATCAAGATCTTGAGATCATGAAAGGCATGGACCGCGGGTGGAGTGAATGTGACGGTGTGTTTGTGCTCTGATTAATTTCCTTAAAGTTATTTGCAGCCGACTGTTTTCTTTTCTTTTTTCCCCGAGCAGTTTTGTTTTGTCCTACACTCTAGCAAACTCCCGTGCGCTTTCTGGAGCTTGCAGAATTAGGCTGTGGCGGGATTGTATCAGTAAACCTTGAGATAGCCCTTCATCCTGTCCCCTCATCATTCTTTGGATCCCTTCATGCTCCCACCGGACTGCATTTGCCGTTCCGAATCTCCTCCCGTGCAGCTTCACGCTCGCCTCCCAACAGTTGCAAGCGGGGCACACCCTCGTGCGCAAGAGGAAGAGAGATTATTTTACGTATATAAACTAGCCTACAGGTCCTTCTTAATCTCGCCCGTCGCCTCAACGGCCGTCCGCGTGTTTGCCTCGATGGCGTCCTTTGGTTTGCACTCCAACTGGTTGTTGTTTTCCTCGCCGCTCTTTGCGATACGCTTCGAGGCCGAATTGGATTTGCGGATGTACGAATGTACGTAGAACGAGCTGAACATGTAGATGAACAGGCCGGCGTTCAGTGTGAGCAGGGCGGCGATCGATTTCGGATAACCACAGGTCGGCTGGAACTGCACTTGCACGGTGTGGAAGAACACGATAATGAACTGGACCTGCAACGTGACATTCGCAGCAAAGAATGCAAAACAACCGTTAGAAGTTTTTGGGTGTTAATGGCATCAGGTTCTGCCACTGGTCAACGAGAACCCGTTTCGAGTGTTTGCCGATTGAAGGTGCACAAGGGGAATCACCTTTACGGATAATGACTTTCGAAATTTCTTCAAAACGGGAAACACACTCTCGGAACACATTCTTTTGACCGTGGGATATAATCATAAACTGTTACTTACGATCTGCATCACAGTCAGATAACGTTTCCACCACAGATACTTCTGAACCTGTGGAAGCAATGAAGCATGGTTAATATTTGAAACACGCGCTATATTTACCGATACCACTCTAAAATAATACAAGCGCTTTCGTATTTACCTTAGGGCCCATAGCGGCCAGCATATAGTACGCATACATGCAGACATGGATGAACGAGTTGATGACGCCCAACAGCGTACCGTGACCCCCTGCGAAAAGGAAACATTAGAAGACGAGACATTGGTATTCAGAACTTACGAGAAAATTTATGACTTTAAAGGCAAAACGAGTGGAGGCTCTTCATTACATCCGGGAAACGGTTAATGTTCTGAGCGATTTTTCTGGCTGTTGTTTTTGCTTTAGTGTGTAACTATGTTAGACTACGCTGCACGCTTAGCGTGACGTTTGACGTGATAATAAAATGTTTGTACGATCATTCACAACATTCCTTTCGAATTAAGAGCCTCGACAGTTCTGAACATAAATAACATGTTTGAATGGAGACGAGAGACAGAGAGCAAAACAAAAAAACACACAAAACTTCCCGATCATTTTTTAGATTATTCTCAACATCGGCCATCCGAATTGTTCCATTTGTTTGTCTCATGCTACCTTTGTTGTTGTTTCAGCGATTCGAGGTTAACAAATCGTAAACAAAGGGTGAGGCAACGGAACAGCCCGTGCACAACGCAACCGTATGAACTACCTGATTTCGTTTTATTTCCACAAACGTCTAGATGGCGACGTTCGATTTCGTCCGCGTTTGGCGGACTTTTCTTCGCCGATCATTCATCTGCTTGGTTTCAAACGCGCCTAATCACCTATCGCACGAATAGTTCGGCGCTCGGAAGGTCGCTGGGAGGATTTTATTTTTGTGATTTGATCGCGAGCGAACGTAAGCAACCGCTACCACAGATTTGCAATCGATGCGTTGCGTTGTGTGGCGCGTTAAGTAGCGTTAGCTTTGGTTGGAGTTTAGCATTAAGCAACGAGGCCTGATCCTGTCAGCTGTGTCGCTATTGAATGTATTGCATGTATTGGCTAAGGGTGTACGAAAACACCGAGGGTGCTTTGGGACAGAAAGATTGCTGAACACCAACCTTTTTTATGTAACTTGACCACTTGATGATGAAAGATTAAGCTAATGTAGAATTGATTAATTTGTTGATAGCATTTGTCGATCAATCAAACACACCAATATGTATAATGGGGTAAGCCGATTTCTTGGACACGCATTTACACCGTCACAAAAATAAACTTACTAAGTCAAAACTGATAGCGTGTTGATAAGCTTAAATGTAGTAACATTTGTCATTTGCTGCAACCATAACATTCACAGCATGAGAATTCGACTGTCAATTTATTTGATGTTGTGTTGATTTGATTTGACCTTCAAAAATATTAGGACGAATATGAACACAACTACACAAATTATTCATATTTAATATGAATATTTCGATCCATCTAAACAAAATCTGTTTGGTAGAAGCTCTTGCTCAATAACAATTATGCTTCCTAAGTTTTCGGCCAAGTCATTGCTACGACTGGACTCTTGGAGTTTGATCATTACTATATTTCGTAGTACTGTTTTAGCTGTTCAGACCAGATGTAAATGATCGTATCATATTAAAGGCTCGTGTCTCAAGTTCAACTACACGGCAGATTTTACCCTGCCCGAATTCAAAGCAATTAAAACTCAACTCAACTCAAAACATGTCCATTAAAATGCACCTGATTACTTCAAGAAACTCCTTAAATCTTGTATTGCGACTCCGTGGGTGATGAAACTTAACGCTAGTGGAAGCCAAAATAATGATCCAATCGGTTACGTTGTTTCGCCATCAACTTTGCGATAAACTGAATTAAATTGTACTCACTGGTTGGCACTGTGGTACGAAAGTGATGAGCTAATCGGTAAGTTTGGCTACCCCGGTGGTACCAGGTAGCTAATTATTGATTTTTGGAACCAAATCCATTATTCATTCCCCAACAGGGAGGGTTGGTTGCAGATAAACAATCGCATCTTGTGCGATCTGTCACGATTAAGGTTAAAATTAATTCATTGTTTTTACTTCTGTTTTTTGTTTTGGAGGCTGGTCATTCTGACGTACACAAGTTGACATTAAACTGACCCACTGTCCATCGGACATGCATCAGACAGCAGCAAAGTTGAATGTCTTCCAAAGAGAAAGAAAAGGCCACGGGTAGCGCGGTTTTTTAGAGTTATTTAATGTACACAAAGAGCCAATGCATCCGAGCGAATCCTCAAGCAGAGGAATCAATAATTAGCATGATAACATCATGTTGACCGTCAAATCTTCTGCCACACCGGTGCCGCTAAAGCAAGGACAAACCAGTCCAACAGAGTGTTTGGAATTTCTATGAAACATCCTAACATTTGCCATACTTTATAGAGTTTTTACGTTAGCGGTTTGCTACTGTTTGCTTTTCACACTATGACGCGAAAACTGCATTCATCAGGGTTGGTTAGGGTTGAAGATAAGGCTGACACTGACCGCGCATTCGGTAACCTTGTACCAGTGTCATGCGGAGATTGAGCACACGTTAGGAGCGCATCAAACGCCGGTTCGCGAATGTTTACTCGAGCAATTGCACGTACAGCATATGTTCACCGGTTTTCCACGGAACGACACTTACCGGCAAAGTACTTGACGCCAATGAAACCACAGACGGGCATCAGGGTGTGGTGGTAGACGTGCAGGAACGAAACCTGGTTCTGTTTCTTCCGCAGTACAAAGAACACCGTGTCGAGCAGCTCCACGACCTTGCACATGTAGTACATCCAAACGGCACGAGCCATCTGGAAGATGAGAAACCAGAGCAGTGATGACGGTTAAAGGTCGGTCGCTTGATACTGGACGAGTAGGGGGATGCCGGGAGCTAGCTAGTAAGGAGCGGCAATACGTACCCTCATTGCTACCGGGTTTCGGCTATAGTCCACGGGTTGGCAGGAGTAATTGTAATGTTTCCTCCAACCGCCTTCAATTCCCTGAAGAAAGAAGAGATGTATTAGTAAAGCAGTAGAAATACTTTAATTAAAGATTGATTGAACATGCTAACATCAACGTTTGCACCTTGTCATATAAGAGTCAATTATTCAACGACGACCATTGCAATAGGACAGGATGTACTAATCAATCATTATTACAAGATGCCAAATAGATATACCAAACACTTAGTATTATTTGATCATAAAAAACACTTCCCACGAACGGTCACTTGCACTTTTCACAGTTGATTTAATTTTTCCTAACTTTATGGGATTGTCCGCTTTGTGCTACGGTTGAGCAGTTTCGTTGACGTTGAAAAGCTCACTCGACTAAAGCATCATAAACATAAACTTTATTAACAGAAAATTGTCTTTCATAAAAAAGGGTCAAAAAAAAAACAACAGCCCGTACATCTGTATGTGCGCGTATCAGTTTTCGTCTAGGTCGATCAAACTGCGCGCCGATATTGGTATTCATTTACATAAACTTGCTATCAGGTTTTTTTTCTGGTTCCGTTTGTTGATATGTCGTCTTCGTGCCTCTGCTTTGGAAAGTCATTACAAGGACGGACGTTAGCACTCATCACCAAGACAAACAAATCTAAATATAACTTCCCGATCATAGTGTTGCCCCCTACCAGATCAATAAAATTTAAGCTACATTTTAATCCGTTCCGTTTTGCTGGGTCGCCTGTTTATTTGAAACACTACAACGCCACTACGCATTGTGTACCATTGTAGATAGGGTTTGGCTTGCGAGCGAAGCGCACAAAAACACACTGTCAAAATGGAAGCAACAGAGCACCACTCTTGTTTTCGTTTAGGAATTTTATAAGATGAAGGAATCGATGACGCCACTGCGCTGCTGTGGTGAAACGTTTCCACCGTGATTGGCTAACGTTTCGACACCGATTATATAAAAACGAACTACTAAGTCCAGCTTGAACGGGATAGCCAAACCCGGCCAAATATATCGTCGAACTTTCGCTAAAGTCTTTCATTAGCAGAGAGGTTCATTTGTCACTGCTTTTGAGCCTGAGTTTTCGATTGGTTTGTTGAAAGTTTTAGCTTGTTAATAACATTCTAACTTTAGTACAATAGGCATAGAAATAATCACTCACTTCGTACACTAACACAACGCTGAGCAGCACCTGTACCGCGTTGTACGCAATCAGTACATTCTCCAGCTTGAAGGGCTTTCGCTTCGCCATATAGCGAGGGCCAGCGTACAGGCAGAAGTACAGGTACGTCACAAGGATCATGATCAGGGGCGTGATCGATCCCGACAGGAACCACTCCTTCGTGCGCTCATCTACAATGGGGAACAACGGAAAACACAAACACACAATTAGCACTTGGATTGCACTTTACTCAAATCTATTGTAAAACAAACAAAAACTAACGCCTCCAGAATCGCACACCAACACACGCACCTTGATTTTCAACGAAAAATTTCATCACACGGTCCAGGATACCGTTGCTGGTTGGTTCACTTATGACGTCCGGATTCATTTTGGTGGAGCTGGGTTCTTCTGCCTTTGGTACACACTCACCACGTTGCACGTGCACTGACGACTTTGTTTTAATCGGATTGCTTCACTAGGATTGCTCTTTTCAGCGTTGCGACAGAGCAGCACGGTTGACTATTTAATTTTTTTCTCTGTCAGAGAGAATCTGCAAAACGAAAACGAAGTTAAGTGAGTAATTGTTGCAGTTAATCACACCGCTTTGGTTTTCGGTTTAAACGAGCTCATAGGACGCAGTTAAAGCGTAGAAAGAAATAAATATCTATACTGCTGATCCGTGTTATCTTGCACCCTCACAACATATGATGCGTCTTCACTCGCATCTAGAACAATCGAATGCCTCCGAAGAACAACACAACAACGTAATATCTCGAAATGATTACCACTTGTGATCGCGTCAGGCTTTGTCGAAGCAGCAGCAGGCACTGTCGAGTCCTGCCACACCTGTTCCGTGCGCGTGTCCGAATCGAACTGATCGTAGCTCGGCGACAAACTCCGGAGAAGCGCCAGCAGACTAAAACCTAATCGTGTCGTGTATCGCAGGCGAACCGGAGCCAAAAACTCTGAACTGAAAACTGGATGAGCTTTGCTGCAGCGAACAAACCAACCACCAGAAACACCCAAACCCCACCACTACCAACACCTTTTCCTCGACCGTTGTCTGGCGTGTTGTCGCTTCGAAGAGTCTTCCTTCCCCTACTGTCCGCTCACGATCAGGCTTGCCCACACACACACACACACACACACACAAACACCAATACGCGTCACTACTAACGAACGCGAATGGGAATGATTTTCGCGCCGCCAAAGCGAGACGGATTCCATCGAAGCAGACAAAAGACCGCAACAGTGGCGTAAACGACGAACCGGCAAAATCCCAACCGTCAGACCCGCACGGTGCCATTTGGCCTGCAGTTAATCAACGTGCAGACGCTGGGGTGGGTACGTACCAACCATGGTCCCGCTCTGTGCGGTGGAAGCTGCCAACGGAGTAGGGCAGTGGTTCGGCTTTTTGGTGTGTGATAAAAGCAGAGCGATCACCCGCAACCGATCGTCACCGACTCCCCATTGTCTTATCTTCCGACGGGTGACTAGGACAAAGCCAGCAACAACGTCGAACTTCCCATTCGAGGCTTGTTGTCGTTCTGCAATGCCACCGTCAACGATACCGTGTCGAGGATAACACACACTATATGGTCACGCTAAAAGAGGTCAGTCTTCTTCTTCTCCGGTTTGAGCTGGGTAGTTTCTATCATCTGCGGATATGCGGGGACGTATGCAGTATAAACGCTGGCACGTTTGTATGTGAGCGAGTAGCGGCCATTACATAAGGAGTGACCCTCCCTGTGCTGTGCTGGCAGCTACGGTAATATGCGACACCAGTTTTTGAAGGTCGCGACCTGGTCCACACAGGCCCACTTCTGCCTGGTGGGTGAGGTCGTCTGCACTAACATACACGGGTGTTTATGTGTGTGTGTGTGTGTGTGTGTCTGAGGATAGATTGCAGAAAATCTCAAACCCTTTTGCGCAGAACCGGAATGCACTTTCCTTGCCGAACGGTCTGTCGTGAAGTTCAGCGCTGCCATACACAGGGCTAGGGTTGGGCTTGACAACTCATCAGCTGACCAGCAGGTTTCACTTTCGACGAACAAACAACCGATGTCATTGATGAACGAAATGAAGGATATGTACTCGTCAATCTTGTAATTCATGGTGTTTGAGAAATTTCTCCAATGCCCACGCGTGTCAATGTTTTCCTGTGTCTTGCACGAATACACCTAACCCAAGTCGTTTTATCTCACCATCGTTGCGTAAGGCTAGTCATTCCCTCGGTGACAGTATCTCTGTTCCAATTTCTATTTACATTTCGTGCATGCCAGGCGAAAGGTTGACCAGTGGACTAGGCGAAACTTGAACCTTGCCACCAAGCCACGGCGGATTAACGATTCCTTCAGCTGACAATTAGAACAATGATTAGCTACCACCACGCACGGAACGCTCAGCAAAGGTTGACATGTTTCCTTGCACATTGATAAACTGGTTTCGTTTCGATTGATTTGTTTATCGGAGCTGTTGTTTTATTTTTATACCTCCTTGATCTATACTCTTTCTGCTGTGCCACCTTCCATTTGTCGGGCCAGCAAGCTGCGGAAGTGTAAATTAGATCCCAAATTCAATTCTCCCGTTCGGTTTTCTCAATGCTATCCGCATGGTGTGCGTGTTTGCAGGCAGGTCGCGTCAACCGAACCATAAGGCAGGGGACATTTGTTTAACGCGACCGACTCGATCGACCTTTGGAAGGTTTTACAGCATTTGTTGAACTTGTGTTACCTTCAAATCATATTCATAATGTTGTGTGAAAACGCTTCTTTGGGTTGTTTTTTTTTCTCTTACGGATCTTATCACTTTTCGTGGTATGTTGCCTTCAAATTAACCGCATAAATCAGCTTTGAGATGTTGAATGCTTACAATGTTTTATTCAAATCAGAAACAGTTAGCTATTTCATTGATTACCACAATAATGTTTTAAGATTGATATAAACATCTTATAACATCTTAATTAGTTTTATATACACACTTTATTTTTACTTCCTTTTCGAGTACAATCCGGTTCATTTAAATGCTTGAATTTGCTTAAAAAAAGTCATAATATTTATTGTGCTTTAATGATTTGCACTTTTCCAATTATTTTTATATTCAGATAAAAAACTTGTCTGCTTTTGCCTTTCTATTTTATGATAAAATAGCTGCTTTATGCAAAATTAGGCGTGGTTTTTGATATGATTTTGAACGCAAACATTTCGGACCATATGAGCATCAAAACAGATAAGAATTAAAATTTGTGTCAAACGCCTCAAGCGATATTTAAATATGTTGTACGAGTATACCGTGGCCAAACACGCTACACGAGCAATACCATTCAAGGTCTGCTTCTTCGGAAGGTTATGCTAAATATCGCTACACGCCCGACATCTGCAAACAAACAAAGCTCAGATAGCGTTATGATACAGTTGGCCTCGTGCACAACAGCTGCCATCCAACCAGCTACCAGCCACGGTTCAATAACCCGTACTGACCCGTACCGCCGGGAGTGACGAAAGTGCATTCGATGCATGTTTCAAATGGTTCGACGTTGCAAAGTTCAACTAGCCACCAGCCGATGAATTGCCCACGACACAACGGTGTGTCTTGCGACGCCACGCCAGTAGGTCGATTATAGAAACAAAACACAAATAAACACACCGAACCGCCTGTCACATCTTCCGTTTCGCGTCGAAGGATGACTTGAACACATTAAGCCAACTCTAACTTGTTTCGTATATCGAGGGTGGAGTTGGGTGTAAATCCTCACCCTGCAAATGATCCCTAGCCTGATCTATGGTACGAAAAGAGAAAAAAACATCTGCAAGGTTTCTTGTGGACGGTTATTGCGATGTGCTGTGTAGGGGAGTAAAATATTTTATTTCATTACAACATCTCCAACATCTCTATCGATACAGCCTTGCGAAGGATGTTGTTGTGAAATCTGCAGACAACTTCGCCCGCAGCTAGTACACGCGAGTAAGCTCCATCTAACTCTCGCACTAAGTGCAGCGTGATGCAGAATATTACTGGACAGCTTTTTGTTTTTCCATTACGTGACGA
>KZ061898.1:21994-37225 GCA_002091835.1 Anopheles maculatus
CGCGGGAAGGGCAGGAAGGGGTGGGTTTGTTTGCCGAAACGGAATGCACCGCCGGAAGCTTGCCCGACGACGACACTCTTTGTTGTCTAGGCGGGTAAGAGTTTACTGCCCACCACAGCAGCTCCACGACCTTGGTGATCGTGGATGACAAGTATAGTAGCATCGGGAAGGAAAATGTGTACGCACTCACCCACCCCTCCGTGTGTGTGTGTGTATGTTCCACCAATCAACTCTCTGCAGTCGTTCTATCAACATACCAACATTCCTTAGTCCGATATCGTAAACGGTGTGTGGAGAAAAGTAGGTGCAGGCACAGGGAAGCCGAGGGTGCATCATCAGCAGCAGCAGCTACCATCTTCTTAACTGATTTTCCTCACCCCGTATTTCCACTTTTCCAACATCTCCTTCTTAAAATTTGCAACGTGATGATGTTTGTATCCGGCATTGTGTATCACTGAAACCCATTTTCCGTTTTCGTTTTTTGTTCCATTTGTAGGGGAGATTCGATCATCTGGTTGACGTCGCAAACCGCTCAGACGCTGTGACAGTACACCCCGTAGCAGCAGCCGAAGCAGCCGACGCCAGTTGCAAGATTGTACTTGAATCAAACGTGTTTGGAGCAGTGATACAACAGCGGCCAAGTAAAAAGGGCAGTTCTAGTGTGTTTGAATGAACCCGAGGCGATGGGAATAAAAGCGAGCACCGCGAACGGTGGACAGCAGAGTCCGAGAGCACGCACCTTTTCCACCAGCAGTAGCAGCGACGTCGTGTCCGGCACGGCAGGTACGGTGCTGTGCGCGTTTTTGTTTTTTTTTCTATTTTTTGGGAAGTGGAACTCCTACTTCCGGAACGATCGGGAAGATGTGCAACACCGCTTTGTACCTTGTGTTTGTGTGTCTTCTGTCTCTTTGTTAATCTATCATTATCGGCAACGTAATATCATCCTTTCGCGCGGTAGTATATGTATAGTATTTCGGGATATTCATTCTGCTTCCATACACACACACACGCACACATGCACGCACCTCCATTGCGGTGCACTTTTGCATCCTCATTACTTTTTACCTGTGTATGCCGGTTATCGTTCACCTGTGTTCGTGCGCTTCCTTCATTTCATTCGCGCTCGTTCGCTGCCATACACCGCCATGCGATGGTTTCAACTCCGTATGTTTGTTTTCTCGTAGGCGCACCGTACGAAATGTCATCCGCTAATCCCGATCCCGATAGTAGCTCAGCGGAAGAAAATGCCGCGGCTAGTGCTCCACTTGCTTTGGGAAGAGTGTACGCAACATCACTACCTACTCATATCTGGTCAATAAATGGTGAGTTTAAACCCCCACCCCGGTACACATTTCGCGCATACAAACACCCATACACACACACACACACGTTCAAAACATAAAACACATATGCCTGGCGCGTGATGATGATGGGTGCTTCTTCTTGTGCTGTGGCGTGAGGGAAGCTATAAACTAGCTTGGAGCCAGCTACGAGCAAGCTTCCGGCTCCTAATAACGATAATAGTACCACCCCTGGTTGGGGATGAAATGGTTTGATGCAAACAAACAAAAAAAAAACAGAAACCGAACGATAGGAGTTTTCATTAACATCCGCTATTCCGCTTTTCTCTTCTCTTTTCCGGTTTTGTTTTTCTCTTTCTGCCCATACCCGGTGTTGCAGGTATAAAATGTCCAGTATGTAGCAAATTTGTGACGCCCGATGACATTGAGTGTCATTTAGTAATGTGCCTAACGAAGCCTCGTCTATCATATAATGGTTGGTGTCGAGCGCAGCGCAGCAGCGACAGTTCTATTTGTGACGAACGCTTGTAACGGTTTTACGCTTCTTCTTTTGCAGAGGATTGTTTAGCCGATGCGAAAGGCGAGTGTGTCATTTGCTTAGAGGATCTATGTCCTGGTGATATCATTGCTAGACTACCGTGTTTATGCATCTACCATAAAGGGTAAGCCCCACTGTACATTCTTTTTATCTGCTTTGCTTCTTGCTCACTTTCTCCCTCTTTCTCTATCTCTCTCTCACACACCTCCAGATGCATCGACAAATGGTTCGAGGTGAATCGTAGCTGCCCGGAGCATCCTGGCGATTAGTGGGAATTCCAAATTTACATACAAATGCAAGAGCTAAATTTTTAGAAAACGCTATCACCCGAACACCTCCCGGAAACATATTGCTTTAGTCCGTGCGCGACAAGGGACACCAGCAGAGCATGTGGTGACCGATCAGGAACGATGAAAGAGCGATGGTACGACGATCAACGAGCACGGCGGCGAAAAGCAGTAAGCAGCAGCTAATGAAGCGAAGGTGTCTTTTTTACTAATTTTGCTACTTTGAACCGGCGTGTGTGTGTGTGTGTGTGCGTGGAGCGGAGTATTCCAGTTTTGTTGATGTTGTTGTTATTGACATTGTTATAGGCGTGTGTGGGGGGGAGGAAACACAACACAACGATGATACGATGCTCTTTAATAACCGAACCAAAAACAAAACACTAAAACAAACGAGAAACGCGCAGCAGATGTGTGTTTCGTGCACCGTTGTGTACGGAGCAAGCTTTAATTCGGCGTTTTTCGGTTTTTAGATTCTCCATTTCCGATCATTTTCTTGCTTTGATTGATTTTAACCATTTTATTTTATTTTGACTAAATGCCACACACCCACACACACCCAAACATCGCTCGTTAGACTTTATAATGGGAGCTTTTATGAAAAGCAACAAATAGAAACTGTGGTTTTGTTTTCTCTTTTACTAATTATTACTCGTTTCCTTTTTTGTTGTTGCCTTTTTTAATTTAATGCTTGGAACACGCATGTTAATTGCGTAAAATTTGATGCTCGTGTGCGTGTGTGTGTGTGTGTTAGCAAGCAAAACTGCAAGATCTCTTCTTTCTGTGCTGGGAATTAACAAGCTACTACCTACAAACAACAAACTTAGCCATACAAAAACACACCCACACACGTGTACCCTAGGAAGGAAAACAAATATCCGGAACGCAGGAAGAGCAAACACACGAGGTGAAACGTTAGCAAAAGTGCAACAGCGAGAAAAAAAGCAAATCCGTAAGAAAAAATTAACTAGCTAGTGACATATGTAAAAAAAAAAAGAAGGAAGAAGAAGCAACCACGATAAATCTAAACTGTACATAAACAAGCTAACTTAGAAGCGGAACCTGCAGAGCGCCCCGGGGGAAAAGTGGAACGAACCATGAAACAGTCAACCATACACGGGGGTCTGTCTGTCTGTGGACACGCATACAACTAATAGCACCCGGGCGGGAATCGAAATGTGTTAGTGCTGCTGCTAGTGTAACGGTAGCGGTAACAGTTAGACGTAGCGCGATAAATTCTAGCAAATGTGCCTCATAGAGCGGATTGGCTGAATTTATCCAGCACACCGAAAGTACTCACCCCCTTTCCGATTTTGGTCCTACAGGAAAGGTGTTTTTGCATTGCGACGGCAGGGGTGGAAAATTCCGTTTGCATGCTTGCGCATACAGCCGGCGGGTAATTGTGAGGTTAAATTGTGGAACCATTTTTATTTTGTTTGCCATGGAAAAGGATGGCCTCCAACACGGGGCGCGAAGTCGCTTGGCTCTCTGGGGGAGAGGGGCCATTGTAAATAGTAGTGGAAAGTAGTATAAAAGTCAAGGACTAAGGTGACTGCGCGCGCGAGAGAGAGAGAGAGTGTTTGTGTGTGTATGTGCACGTGCGTGTGCAGGCAAACGGTGCTAAACGAAAAAAAAACCATAAGTGAAACACACTTAACGGAGCAGAGGAGCAGGTAACGCATATAGCAATATATTATAGCAGGGATAATAGTGACCAGGGTGGCAGAATGGGGCGCCGGCTAACAGAACTGTTTCTTCGTTTTCATCCTATTTCCGTGTTTGGCGCTAAGTGTTTGTGATACGCGAACGTGTTGGTTGGTTTTGTTCGCAAACGGGGGAGTAGCTGATTTGCTGATTTGTGCTGTTTTCCCCCCACACATTATACACCCAACAATAGGGGGGCAGACCCGCATGCTGGCCGGAAGAAAAACAGCAGAAGTTAAAAAGCACTATACCGAGGAATGCGTCGCAAATGGAAACCAGTTTACCGTCGGTGATAGTTTTAACAAAAAAAAACGCCCTAAGTTATGCAATCGGGAAACAACATGAAGTTTATAAAAAAAACACACAAAAAACGCAGACAAAACACTTTGACAGTGTTGAAAAGCAGGCAGACAAACCAACTAAAAATACACACCCACACCCACACATATATATATACAATGAAAAAAAGGGACCCATTTATAATGTTACGCTCCGCCGGCAGATAACCTCGATGTTTGAATGTGAGTTTAGGTGTCACATCTAGCAACGGTAGCAGCTGTTAGTCATGTGTTTTATTGTTTTGCTCAAAATGTGTTTCAAACATACAAGGCTCATTATCGCCAAGGTCCTGCCGTTCATTTTAATTAAACAATTGTCGCACCTGACGCGAAATCTTGAAAGCATCAGTTGTTTAATTAAAGTGAACGCTTACATGCTTTGTGTGTGTGTGTGTGTCTGTGCATGTCACAATCTTATGTGCAGCTGGAATCTCGCATTTCATTTAAGGCATGCCATGCCAGCTTGTTGTGCCTGGGTAAAGCCGTGTATTCTTACTAGTGATGGGAACTCCGGAGTGGATTCACGAATCCACTCCGAATCCACATGTTGAAAACCGACTCCGAATCCGATAAAATTCCGGATTCGACTCCGGAGCTCCGGAGTACTCCGATCGAATCCGGAGCACTCCGGAGCTCCGAAGTACTCCGATTGAATCCGGAGCACTCCGATTGAATCCGGAACATCGAATCCGGTTGACTCCGATCGAATCCGGTAGACTCCGGAAACGGGGAATAATCGACAACGTGCCGCGCATGTTTTAAAAAGAAAAATTTTCTTCACATCTACCCACCCCCCCGGTCAACACACTGCAAACATCCGACTCGGATTCAATCCGGAGTCCAG
Organism: Anopheles maculatus; assembly: GCA_002091835.1. Taxonomy (NCBI): domain Eukaryota; kingdom Metazoa; phylum Arthropoda; class Insecta; order Diptera; family Culicidae; genus Anopheles; species Anopheles maculatus. The sequence continues at coordinate 27,004 of KZ061898.1, forward strand.
TCCGGAGTCGATCCGGCAACTCCTGGAGTCGGATCGATCCGACTCCGGTGTTTGCTTCATTTTGCCCAACACTAATTCTTACATGCTCACCGATGCCCTCAGTGTACTAAATGTTGCTCAATAATGGTGTAGTTTATGTGTCAAGTTTAACGTTCAACTCTTCTGTTCTACATTTCTACAATGCAGAATCAAGGTTCGCTAGGCAAGGCTCAGCTTGATCGTGTAGCGTTGCTGTTTGCTGACAAGATCAGCTCATCAAAGTTCATGTCCAGTTCCTTCCTACCTTTATTGTCTTGTGCCATCGTCATCCGCGTATGTGTATCATCAAACACTGTTTCTATGGTAGTGGCGGTGTAACTTTATTTTGTTTGCTTGCAAAGGAAAAACAATCTGTCCTACACTATCGCCCGTGCAGGCGTATGGTTAAGCCCTGAGTCTCTTGTATCTCGTGCATACTTGCCAAATATAGTTTTGTTTTTAATGTCGAGTAAACTAAAAGCTGCCGCCGGAGCTCTCAATAAACACACACTTACAAACACCATACACACACACACACTCGTCAACTGTTATACATTAGGCGTATGAGATCGATTAGGACGGGTCACACCACAGACCAACAGATACAACCACTCGGAGGTGAGGAAGCCGCGTTTAGTCAGTGGAGCAAAAGCGACAACAGAAGAGGATCCCCGGATGGATTGTTCAAATGATTACGTTTTCCGTTAGTTTTTTGTATATCTGCAGTAAGAGCACAGTTTGTTCCATAGGCTCCTGGCTCCTATGGATTGTTAAGATTTTTTGTTTATTTTTAGGGAAAAAAACCATGGAAAATCAAGTGACGAGCAGGTTTATTTTTTGTTACGGTGAGATAAAACAGAAGGAAATGGCGATCCCCAATGGGGCCGCATTGGGGAAAAAAAACGTGATGAGAGATCTGCTGTAAATAAAACTTTACACCTTTTCAACTGGAAAACGATTTTTTTTTATCTAAATAAAATTAAGCAGAATATCGAAAATTGTGCGTGAGATGGATACCACTAGTAGTGACGTTTATAGAGAAGGAGTGTTTAGAAGGAGCTTAGGGGCTGCTGCTTACAAGTGGTAAAGTGTCTTTTTTGCTTCGGCTGGTTTAATCCACCGGGTGGGCGGCAGGGCAAGAGACCGCGAAGCGGTTTGTATGCGCCCAACACGAGGTAGAAGCAACACGATGGTTTAATCCAAGGCTAGCCTGTCAGCTTTAAGCGCTTAGGAGGGAAAATTTTAAATCACCAAACTGATGCAAAGCTCTGTGTCGTCGTCGTATCGCCGTTGTTTTGCTGGTGAGTAAATCGCAACTCGTGGAGGACACGGAAAACAAGGCAGCATTAATTAAGGGGGGAGGGGGGAGGGGGGGGGGCATGGTAGGGCTGAGGGCAGTCTCGTGGTAGTTACAAAATGGAAAATAATAAGGGCCAGCAAAGGTGATAAAAAAAGAAGCTGGGAATGAATAATGGCCACGAGCAAAGCAGAGAAACACCGTGATAAAACGTCGTCGGTCTAGGATTCGTCCTTTACTACGCAACCGCTTTCATTACCACGTTTATTATAGTCAAAACGAATAGAGCAACGAAAAACAGAAACAAAACAAAAATAACACAACCGTTAAATAATGAAAAATCAGATCGAGCGGGAGAGAGCGAAGAAACTAAAAGGCAAGAGCTAAAAGGATAAGTCCCAGGCGCTAATTGTTGCGCTCTCTGGTTTGGGTTGTTCGGTGAAAGCAACAAAACAACAAAACAATACAAGGATCAATCTCTTTAAAGTTTTGTTTACTTTTGTGATGTTGGGGAAGAGGACAAAAAAAAACAAGCAAAGAGAGAAACACGCATGAAAGCAGCAGCAGCAGCAGCAAATGAGCAAAACCTTAGGTATAAATAAAACAAAACAAAACAAAAAAAACATTGATAATGATAATAGTAGAAATAGTTATAAAATAAAATGTAAACCCAGACCCGGGCGCAAGTGGAGGAAAAATCAATGCGAATGCGAACAAGCATTATAGTAGCTATATTATACCGATTAGTGATTAGGTGATTTATGAATAATGGAGAAGTAAAGTGAAATTGAAAAAAAATCATTAATAAATTAATGGAGAAGACGAGGGCAAAAAGGAACACAACACAATGATGCTGATGTGAAGTGCGGTGTACACAGAAGCCCGCAGTGTAGTAGTATAAAATGTAGAATAACATAAACAACAACAAAAAACGAAAAACTCACCCCACGAAAGAGAGAGCGAGAGAGAGAAAGACGTGCAGTGTGCGCGCTCGGTATGGTAGAAGCATGTGGTGGTGATGATGATGATGGGGACCGCTATCCCCCACTGTAAGAAGTGGAACAGAGGAAGAAGGAGGAGGTAGGGAAGGCGCGAAGAAATCTATAACTGTGATTACTATTGAGACAATTTAAAACAAAACAAACAAAAACAAAACGAGGATGAAAATCAGAAGGAGGAGAAGAGAACGCAAAATGATGTGTGAAGGTATGAGAAAGCGGGAGCTGCAAACAAAACCCCCGATATCCAATTTGATGGAAAGTCGTTAGAAAGATAGAACTGTTTTGTGTTTTATTTTCTCATCATGTTTTCTTGTGTTTTTTTCTCATCATTAAAATTTAACTTTTACAAAACAGAAAAAAACAATGTTTCGCTCGTGATTTAGTTGACTTTTGGTTGCGCTGCCTCATTTTGGAACAAAGCGAGAACAAAAAAATAAGGCCATATTAAATGTGTTTGTGTTAGGTGCGCCAGAATTAACTGTTCACTGTTTTCTACAATCTCCAATTAGAAAAGCAAACACGTAACAAAACACAGCAACAGCAAGCGAGATAAGCTGTTCTGTTTTGGGCTACGGAGAGAGCCGAACAGAGCAGAAAGAAGTAACCAGACAGCAGAAGCAAACAAAACTGAACAAAACCCCTAGCGAATTAACACATTTGAATGAAAAACGAAAGGAAACAAAAAGAAATAGTAAAGAAAAAAAGAAGAAAAACCCGACCCTTTACACACCCACACACACACACACTTACACGAACAAGAATAAAACAATAGAAAACAAAACAAAGCAAAAAGTGTGCTGTAAAGATTATGTCACACACGTAAACAGAAAACCAACACCTGTTGTGAAAAAGCGATACAACTAAAATGCGCATCATAAAGGGGAACGATCATGGTGGCTAACGAAGTGATTGGTTTTGATTTACCAGCAGGCAAAAGCAAAGAAACAAACAAACAGCCAAGAGATAACTGGAAAAAACAGAGTGGACAAACAAGCGCAAGAAATGATGTGGGAAATGCAAACACATACGTACACCTTCACAGAGACACAATCAACATCAATTATCCATGTATGTATATGTATGTAAAACATATAAAAATTTTACCCATAACCGAAAATAAATCAGAGTCGAAAACTTGACGAAAAAAAAAAAAAAAAAAAATGAGGCAAACAAACCACCATTCCTCATCTACAGTCACAGAGAAGTCTTTTTACATTCAAATCAGTCAAGCGCTGTTAGACAAATGTGTGTTGGTGATGACTACCGAAAAACAAAAACGATTCGAACTGCGAACCATCAAAGAATATGGGTTGGTGTAAAACATCTTACTTACTTACTTATCAGGCGCTACAACCGCTTCGCGGTCTTGGCCTGCTGCAACAATCCTCGATACCGCTCACGGTCTAGCGCCGTCGTCTGCCAATCCATTATCCCGGCCGTTCTGGCGGACGCATCAACGCCATCACTCCATCTCAGTTTGGGCCTACCACGCCTCCTCTGTCCATGTGGACGACCTAAAAAGGACTTTACGGGCTGGGTCGTCCGGTGCCATTCTCATGACATGACCAGCCCACCGGAGCCTGGCGAGCCTAATTCGCTGCACGATGGTGAGATCACCGTACAGCTCATAGAGCTCGTCATTGTAGCGGCTCCTCCATTGTCCTTCCACACATACGGGGCCAAAAATCCTTCTGAGCATCTTCCTCTCGAACGCGGCTAAGAGGGTTTCGTCAGTTTTGGACAGAGTCCATGTCTCAGAGGCGTATGTGAGTACTGGGACTATAAAGGTTTTGTACAGTCCCAGCTTCGTCCGTCGCGACAGGTATTTTGAGTGGAGAAGTTTCCTCAGACTGTAGTATGACCGGTTGGCAGCCAGCACCCTTGCGCGAGTTAACTTTTTCGAAAGATTTTCTTTCGGGTTACGACGTTCGGACGTGACCTGGCTATGCTATCGTATGCGGCTTTAAAATCAATGAAGAGATGGTAGGAGTGTAGCTGCTGTTCCGCCATCTTCTCCAAGATTTGCCGCATGGTGAATATCTGGTCAGTGGTTGATTTTCCGTTTCGGAATCCTCTTTGATAGTTTCGAACTATCTTTCGAACGAATGGGACAAGTCTATCTTGAATAACCAGGGAGAGAATCTTGTAGGCGGTATTCAACACCGTAATACTCCTGTAGTTGCTGCACTCTAGCATATCTTCCTTCTTGTATTTGGGGTAGATGATGCCGAGATTCCAATCACAAGGCATCGATTCGCTATCCCATACCTCAGTAATAATTTGATGAATTTCCTGTTCGAGTGCTGCACCTCCGTTTTTGATCAGCTCGGCTTCTATTCCGTCGGTACCTGGTGCCTTGTTGTTCTTGAGCCGACGGATGGCCTTTCGTGTGTCTTCAATGCTAGGTGGCAGTAGCATGATATCATCTGCTAGTGGAGCCTCTAGCTGTTCGTTGAACTGATCATTTAATCATTCATCAAAGTACTGAGCCCATCGCGAGAGGACCTCTGGCTGGTAACTGACCAGATTTCCATCCTTATTCCGACAGCAGGTCACCTTAGGTCTGAAGTTGTTTCGGTGGCCTGCTATCTCTTGGTAAAACTTTCTTCCTGGTCCGTAACGCACTCTTATTTCTTGAAGTTCCCGCACTCGTTGGTCTTCCCATGCTTGTTTTTTGGTGCGGTGAACTCTTTTTTCCTCTCGTCTGAGCCGTGAATATTCCTCTGCGCATGCCCGCGTTCTATGCCGCTATTGCATTGCTCGGTATGCACAGTTCTTACGTTCGGTCACTTGTCTACATTCATCGTCGAACCAGCCAGATCTGGTGTTGTCCCGACGTGGTGGGAGTGTGGTTTTGGTGTAAAACATCAGGTTTGTTTTTAGAGCGATCCACCGTTCGCTCGTAGTTATGTACTCGTTTGTTGGTAGTAGAGCCTCACCTAAAGCGGCTTCGAAAGCCTGTTGGACATGACTGTCCTTTAGGGAGTCCGTGTTGAGGCGAGCCTGCGTGTTAGCTTCACCCCCACTGGCGCGGGGGCGGGCGATTCTGAAACGCATCACTAGGCCAACCAGGTAGTGATCGGAATCGATGTTGGCTCCTCTATAAGTTCTGACGTTCAACAGGCTCGACTGTCTTCTGCGGCTAATCAACACGTGGTCTATCTGGTTGGAAGTGGCTCCATCCGGAGACACCCACGTAGCTTTGTGGATGTCCCGACGCGCAAACTTGGTACTTCCGACGACCAGATTGCTTGAAGCTGCAAGCTGGACCAATCTACTACCATTATCGTTGCTGTGCTCATGTAGACTGTGACTTCCAATGTATTGGCGGTACATTGGCTCCCTACCGACCTTTGCATTGAAGTCCCCCAGGATGATTTTTACGTCATACCTGGGACACTGGTCAATTGTTTTTGTGAGGAGGCCATAGAACAGGTCCTTATCCTCCTCGTCCTTGTCTTCGGTAGGGGCGTGAACGTTAATGAGGCTGATGTTGAAGAATCTGCCTCGCATGCGCAGGGTGCATAGCCTATCATTGATGGCCTTGAAGCCGATGATCTCGGATTTCAGCCGGGGACCTACGGCGAAACCCGTTCCGAACATGTGGTGGCGGTCGTGGCAGCTATAATAGATGTCGTAGCAGTTGCTGCCACGCCTGTTATGCGCACCATTCCCTAGCCATCGAATCTCTTGTAATGCTACAAGGTCCATCGCATTTTGTGCGTTGTTGGAATCTTCTGGATCTCAGGAGTTTGTGGAGCCCGTAGTAGGCACGATTCCCCTGAACAATGCGCCTCCGGATTTCGCTGCTTTCGTTGTTATCCGAAGTTACGATCGTGTCAAGGTAGCAGAACTCCTCTACTACCTCGAGATCGTCGCCGTCAACTAATACTCTGCTTCCGAGTCGAGCTCTATCACGGTCAGAGCCTCCGGCAAGCAGGTACTTTGTCTTCGTCGCATTGATCCTCAATCCAATCCTATCGGTCTCGCGTTTTAGTCTGGTGTACACTTCGCACACCGCCGCAGATGTTCGCCCGATGATGTCGATGTCATCCGCGAAGCCAAGGAATTGGAGAGACCGGGTGAAAATCGTGCCCCGGATGTCGAAGCCCGCGCTTCGCAAGACACCTTCCAGAGCGATGTTGAACAGCAAACAGGAGAGTCCGTCCCCTTGCCTCAGTCCCCTGTGAGATTCGAACGATTCCGACAGCATGTTCGACACTCTCACCTTGCACTGCACACCGTCCATTGTAGCCCTCAACAGCCGTACCAGCTTCGCAGAGAAATCGTACTGCCGCATGATGTTCCATAGCTCGGTACGGTCTATGGTGTCGTAGGCTTCCTTGAAGTCGATGAACAGGTGGTGCGTGGGGATCTGGTGCTCCCGGCACTTCTGGAGGATCTGCCGTAGAGTGAAGATTTGGTCGGTAGTGGATTTCCCTCCAACAAATCCAACAAACTGGGTGAATAACACCCAGTTTCCAGTCGTCCGGTAGTTCTTCCTGGTCCCATTTCCAAACAATCAACCGATGCATGATCGCAGCAAGCCTCTCCGGGCCCATCTTGAATAGTTCAGCCACCTGTCTCACCATCTGTCTGATAGCACTGATGACTTCATCCAAGGATGGCGGGGGCACTTCGTCATTATCATGCTGGCTGTTGTAGTGTTGTTCTCCTCTGCTTTCTGCGCCTGGTCCGTACTCTCCTGTATCCGCTCCGTTCAGGTGTCTGTTGAAGTAGCACTTCCACCTATCGATCACCTCTCGCTCGTCCGACAGGATATCTCCCTCCGCGTTGCGGCACATGGCGATCATGGGAGTAAAACCGCTTCGTGCCGCATTCAGCATCCTGTAGAACTTACGAGTTTCCCCCGACTGAGATAGCTGCTGCATCAGCTGCTCGTCCGACTCCTCGAAGCTGCGCTTCTTGTCCTGGAAGAGTCCTACCTTCTCAGTCGTGTGTAGTTCTCCACGTTCTGCCGGATCTCGCGCTGCATTCTTCTCGGATAGTGCTCGTCTGCACTCGTCATCAAACCATTCCTTCCTCTAGTTATGTGCTACGCGGCCAATAGTTTGTTCGGCTGTGGTGCTGATGGCTTGTTCCACCGTACGCCAGTGGTCATTGAGGGACATTGCCTCGGTAGTGGTGTCCTCCGGCAACGCTTCCCCAAGCGCGAACGCGTACGCGGCATACGCGGCAGATAGCGCAGCATATTGGCTGCGCAGAGTTTCTGGCGTAGCTTAACCACAACCAGGAAATGGTCTGAGTCGACGTTTGCTCCTCTGTAGGTCCGTACGTCGATAATATCCGAGAAGTGCCTTCCATCGATGAGAACGTGGTCGATCTGGGAATATGTCTGCTGTGGTGATCTCCAGGTATAGCTGAACCGAGGAGCATGCTGGAAAAAGGTGCTGCGAATGGTCATGTGCTTGGAAGAGGCAAAGTTAACAAGCCGAAGCCCGTTGTCGTTCGTCAGCTGGTGGGCACTGAAACTTCCAATGGTGGGTTTGTATGCCAATGCTTTTCAAATGAGAATGTTCACTTATTTTGTAATTTATTTCATCAAAGGTGTTGAGGTTTTGTTTTGTCCAATCAAAGTGATTTCTAACATAAAATATATACATTTTTCATATAAACTTTAGCAGAACACATTAATAAATCCAAATTAAATCTATATTAAACAATATATCAATACGCTCTACTGAGCAAGAATTTGCTGGCTGTTTCGTGCCAATTGTGGGAAAGCTCCTGTTTTCATTTTATAAAATGAATTTAAAATGACTAACACAACGCTTATCAGCTTTCATGGTATGGTTTTTAGTGTTGTTGTGATTGACAAATTTAAACCCATTGATTAACTATTAACAAGTGAGAATCGTCAATAAATGAATTGGAACAATATGCCATTATGAATAATACTTTCTCAGAATCCCATGTACATAATAAAAAAAACATATGCTTATGATGTAACGCTAAAGTATTCCACGAATTTCATGAAGCAGATGTGATGTGAAATAGTACACATTCTACAATGCTCACACCAATGCACCCTTGGAATTCAAACTTTAAATGTAGGACAACAAATGATTTCGTCACCTAAAGCTTTTCTATCGTGAAAGCTGTTGCAAAACTACTGTTTTAGTGCCTGCTCAAAAGGGCTCTTGAACATGCAAGGCTGCAGAACAACTCTCGTCCAAAAACACGTTCTTTGCGTGTCGTATTGCGTTCGTTTGCCTGAAGCTGTTACAGTGACGGCAAGCTTACATCATCCGGCAGCAGCATCGATGCATTTGCCTTCGGTAGTTTCACACCCTGCTAGCACTGAAACCACTCGACAATTTTCACTTTTCTCGTTATCAGTTCGATATCAAAACTTTACCCACTAACGATCCTCATTTCTTTTTCCGGGCAAGTTTGTTTTTTTTTATCGTTTCGGCATTTTTTCCGTTGCAAAGTTTTTCCACACTCACACACTTTCTACCGGGGCGGGGGAGTTGTTTTTTTCTTTTGCATCCTGCAACCGTTCAAATCATTTCAGCGCATCGGACGATAACTTTTACCTCTTGGACAATTCATCGTGCAGACAGAGTGCGCGCGTATACATTCTTATAAAAATGGCAGAACGGGCATACAGGCCGACAGAATGTCCCATTCCAAGTTGTACTCCTGGACCAGTAGCAGTTGTGTTTCCTGGTACAGCTGCTATCTTCAAGAGTGCTAGGATGCCCTGATGCTCCAAAGGTCTTCGGATACAATTTCCCATTCCATGTTGTACTCCCGGACCAGTAACTGTTGTGTTTCCTGGAAAAGCTGCTACCTTCAAGGATGTCCTGATGCGCCAGGACTCCCATTTCAAGTTATACTAAAGAATGATCGTATCTCTTTCTGTTCTGTCGAGGCAAAGTGTATCAATCAATAAATGCAGTTATTCCGAAAAAAAAAACATATTGAAAACTCGTCAGGCTAGGCTGTTGTTAAGAAATGTTTCTTTCCAATAAATTTGACCGGCAACACTTAAATGAATCCACTTTTGTTTTCATGTTCTTATTTCTTTCTTTTTTTTATGTTTCATCGCGTACAGGCAACAATGCGGCGTCTATATGCAGCCGTTATTAAGGGGGCCGGGAGGACAGAGAAGAAAATGCATCCAATCCAAATTCTTCACTCCACTACATACAACAACCGGTGTGGCTTGGCTTTTGTCAATTTCTTTGATTTCCTGTTGCGCAACTCGTTTGTATCTCTGCCTTTGTGTTCGTTGACGTTGATGTGTTAGGGTGTGTTCACTTCGTGCGGTTGTTTGTAAATAGACAGCTATACTCAGATTACGATTAGGTTAATTACTGGACCGTAAGCAATCTAAACAAGAAGAGCGTCGACAACGGTTGGCAAAGGATTACAGTACCACCGGTCATATGCCCAACTCCTCACACTTCCTTTGATTCAAACCTTCCCGTGCCTTCAATCGTAATACGTTCATGTTTTTACATAGTTGTTTTGTTCTTTTCCTTTGCTTTAATCGTGACTTTCGTAACGTTCTAGTTCGTCTGAACGAACGTTTTACTACGGTTTAGTTTAAATTTTACTGCTGGTATGGTTCCGTTTTAATGGATGCTTACTGCTCCTCTTTGTTTGGTTTACGTATGTTATCTATTAAATTAGCTTTTGTAGCATTTTGTATGTCTTGTTTTAGTTTTGTTCTCTTCCTTTAGTTTTTTGGTCGCGCTTCGCTTGCAATCAGGCCGAGGTGTGTTGCAGCACCTTATGTGGTTGGATAAAAAAAAATACAAACAAACAGTAAACACAAGTTTTAGATTGTTACAAACTAAACTTTCGTTTGCTTATCATAACTTTGCTTTTCTCTCTGTCTCTCTCTCCCTCGCTCTCCGTTTCCTTCTTTACCCCA
>KZ061898.1:46689-117896 GCA_002091835.1 Anopheles maculatus
AGCAATATAACAGTCAATAGAAATGAGAACAGGTTTGAGTTTTTACAAGCTAGGAAAATCATCGAGCGGTAAACAGAGGATTCTTCGTGTTCATTATTTGATCTACAGAACATACTAGAGCATATGATGTGTGCAAAAACAACGTGTGTTACCGTGCGGCCACACGCTGAAATCTACAGCGAAACGAATTTTTTGACAAGCGAATTTTTTGACAGAAAACGCTTCGTAAACGCTTGAGCATAATGGCGACGGGTTGTTTGTTTACATTTTGAGACGCTGTGTTTATTTCGAGCAAGCCCAACTCCATCGGGTCCAACATACACGTTTGTGCCCGATTTCTTCATCTTTCTTCAGTTATCATTTCGATCCTCGTTTGCAGGTCCGTTCTTAACACTTAAACAAACTCAAACACAATTGAGAGCAAATAAATGGTTTATTTTCATTTACGCATCTTCCGTAAACATTTGGCCAATCAGCTGTTGATGACATCTCGCGAAGCGTTGAATTTCGCTTGTCAAAAATTCGTTTCGCTGCAGATTTCAGCGTGTGGCCGCACGGTTACAAATTTATGTGAGTTAGGTGTTGAGCAATCGACCAGAAATAAAGGAGCGCAGTACCCGAAGTGGAAAATAATATCCTCATGTTTATTATTTAGTGAGAGCTACAATGATGATTACAATGATCATCGCCAAACATATTGCAATATATTATATATTGTATTTCTTCTCAACACAGGCTATATTTATCCAGTTTTTCGATCATTATAATCACCTTCACTGCCTGTTGCACAAGCGGTTCCGTGGCGCTGCAATGAGATGGTGCAATCATAATCAGATTTCGATCAACTTACGTATCTACATGTTGTGCATACTTGTTACCCTACAATGATTCTATGCAGCGGTACACAACTGCGAAGGGGGGAACTTTGTCTCCGCATTGATGCAACGATGCCATTCTTTGTACCAATTTCAGCTGCGTCGCAACCTCAGTCAAATGCTCCATAAATCTGAGAAGCGGTGGCTAGACTAAAGTTGAGGCAAGCGCGATCAATGCGCGAACGCTTCATTTTTCCTGCAATGCAGGATCGAGGCGCGAAGTCAGGAGCGCGACATTTGACAGTTCGCTCATAAAAAAAAATAGATCGCGCTTGCCTCAACTTTAGTCTAGCCACCGCTTGATAATTCACGTAAAGCGGTGGCTAGACTAAAGTTGAGGCAAGCGCGATCAATGCGCGAACGCTTCATTTTTCCTGCAATACAGGATCGAGGCGCGAAGTCAGGAGCGCGAAATTTGACAGTTCACTCATAAAAAAAAAATAGATCGCGCTTGCCTCAACTTTAGTCTAGAAAACTCACTGATTAAATAGATTCGGAATGAACTCCGCATACAATGATATAGAACATTTACGAAAACACAATCTTTTTTGATGATAATTTTCACTGTTTACATTTAGGCTGGTGTCATTGCTCGTCGGATGGTCGTATACGACCGTCCGACCAAGAACAAATTTGATTGATTTGGTCGTACGACTTTATCTGTCATCCGACTTTATCTGTCAAATTCCATACAAAATTTGAAAAAGTCGTACGACAAAATCGTATACGACCGAGCAATGTGTTTACATTTAGCAATGATTATTTTTCTTCTTCTTATGTTTATTTTGGATCGACCTAAGCAAAAAAACCCAATACTGACAAGACGCACGCATACATTGAAAAAACCGAGTGTTTCCTACACGGTGACAGTCCGTCCGACCTGATTTCGACCAAAACACGACCCGATTGTCTGCTGGGTATGGTGGTTTCACTGTCGAATTTTCCTTGCCCAAAAACCTGACAGCTGTCAGCCTGCTTCAATCCCACCGTCGGCGAAACAGCACACACACACAGAAAGAATAGAACATTCGAAACGTTCAGTCTTTCGGCGCCGGAATAATCTACGGAAGTGATTGCAAATACGCGTCTAAATTTCTGACCAAAATGTCCTTTCTGGCACGTAATCTAGCACAAGCGGTACGTAGGAACCTTCCGTATGATATATTACACCTGCTACTTAAACCGAATAGATTATGTAACGAAAATCTTTACTTCCAATCTTTCGTAAACACAGTGCTGCCGACTGTCGTCCGGTGTTGGATTCCAGCGAGGCTTGCTGCATACCGGCCGTGTCATGTCGGTGGCTCAGGTTCAGCATCCCGCACCATCGTTCAAGGGAACCGCAGTCGTCAACAAAGATTTTCGCGAAATCAAGCTGGAAGATTACAAGGGAAAATATCTAGTGCTGTTTTTCTATCCGCTCGATTTGTAAGCAACCCGGGCGACTCGCTGGTGTGGTCAATTTCACTTATTTCCCCCCCCTCCCCCCCTATAATTTCAGCACATTCGTCTGCCCAACGGAAATTATTGCGTTTAGCGATCGTATCAACGAGTTTAAGGAGCTTAATACGGAAGTTGTCGGTGTGTCGGTGGATTCGCACTTTTCGCATCTGGCCTGGATCAACACACCACGCAAGGCGGGCGGTTTGGGCAATCTCGAATACCCGCTGTTGGCCGATCTTACCAAGCAAATTTCCGCCGACTACGGTGTGCTGCTGAAGGACGGCATCTCGCTCCGTGGCTTGTTCATTATCGATCCGAACGGTGTCGTGCGTCAGATTACCATCAACGATCTGCCCGTCGGACGCTCGGTCGACGAGACGCTCCGGTTGATTAAGGCGTTCCAGTTCGTCGAAAAGCACGGCGAAGTGTGCCCAGCCAACTGGGAACCGAACGCGGCCACCATCAAGCCCAACCCGAAGGATTCGCGTGAATACTTCGAAAAGCATGGCAAGTAGAGTAGGTTACGGCTACGGTACTGGAGAAGCAGGTGTTGCATACCTATGACATTCTTAATGTAAAAAAATATATATAAAAGGATTCAAACGCCTTTCGCATTTCTTTTCAACAACACGATTTATTATTCTTGATTATAGTTTTACAAAAAAGAAATGTTGACACATTTTCTTCCTATCTTTCACTTCCACTTTGCATCCTCCATTTCTACCTTTCTGGCTGCCTTAAAATCTACTCACATACTCACTTACTTGCGATACTTTGCCCGCCTATCGAGCGAATTCAATTCGGCCTGCTGGGACGAAGCATGGCTAAATATCTGGCGCACCTTCTGTTGGCGTTCCCGATCGCTCTCCATGCGCCGTTTATGCTGCAGTTTCGCTATGTACTCGTTATCCAACCGAATTTCACGTTTGGCGCCACGCGTTACCTTCTTTATCTTCTGCTGAATCTTTCGCCGCTGTTCCCGTATCGGTATTGCCGTCTTTGGCCGTCGCCGGATATCCTCGTATATGGGATTGATCTTAGGTTCAAGCAAACGCAACGGTTTCGGTTTCTTTTCAGCCTGCACTAGATACGCTAACGGTTGATTCGAGACCTCCGTCATCGCGCTCTTGGTTTGCTGAAGCAATTCCTGCACGGTCGAAGGGTAGGATCGTTTCTGTATGATAGTTAGCGGTTGTAGGAATTGTTTTGCGATGGTTGATACTGCTGCAACGTTTTCGAGCTGCTTGCACAGTGCCGCTACCAACGAAACGGTGCATGCGACAGCACGCACCTTAAACGATGGAGTGATTTGAGTGAGAAGAAGGTCCTGTGCGGTTAGTTGCAGCTCATCGGCTGTACTCGTGTCATTTTCCGTTTCGGACAGTAACAAGCTGGATGTAAGCTTAAACGGTTGAACGATGGTTGTGATTGGAGATAATGATTCCTTCGGGCAAGCTTGATCAAGCACACCCGTAAGGAATGCGATGGTTGACGGAAGAAACCGCTTGGAGTGCTCCACACATTCCAACGCCACTGTTACGAGCAGCAATCCACGGCTAATATCTCGCCGGTTCCGTACCTGACAGCGGGTAAGTATTTCTCCGACAAAAACCAATGCCGGCGTCACGATGGAGTGTCTGCGATCGGAAGCGGAAAAAAGCAACGGCACTAACTTCAGCAATACCAATGTGGACAGATCCGGATATCGACGCGGACGATTTTTGTAATCAGTGTACTTCTCTTCCAAAACGCTATGGAACACTTGTCCAATGCCCGAAGGATCGGTGGCCGCTATATCGTGGAGCAGCGGTGTTAACTGGTGTAGCGTTTGAAACTCGTCCCCAATCGAAGCTGTTCGCGTAAAGCGATCGCTCACATAATTTAAGATATACGCAAACAGTACGGACCAGCGTGATTTGTGCAAAAAGTTCTTCTGCTTCAGCGTATGTACCATACTCGCTACTAGATTGATCCGTTCGTCAACACTTTTATCTTCAAGCATTTCGACAAACTGTTCGTACTCTCTTGGCACGTCTACCACGCGCAGCACAGGTTTCGCTTCCTTCGGGGCCGTTTTCACCGGAGGCTTCGGTTTGGGAGCGATTTCCTTTTCCGGCACCGGTTCTGGTTCTGGTTCTGCTTCTGATTCAGGCTCATCATCGCTAGGATGCTGGGTAGCTGCTTTTAGGTCGGACAAACTGTCCACATCGCTACCATCCGTATCATCATCCGACCCCTCTTCGGATCCATTTTCTTCCGATTCATCATGCTCACCGGTACCATTCGCCTGTCCATACACCTCATCCTCGCCGTCATCGTTACCAACGTCTTCCACGACATATTCATCGCACAGCGCATCCGCCGAAACCGGTCGATTTACGCTCGTCGCCTTTGCCGGCAGCGCCTGCATACGTTCCTGCTTTTCACGCTCCAAAACCTCGCGCCGCTTCTGTTCCGTGGCCGCTTCGTCGATCGATTTAAGCTTTTCGGTTGGTACACCGCGCGGTTCAAAGATCATTTCACGCAGCGCTCTATCGTAATCGTCCGGTTTGGGTCGATCATTATCCTTCCGGATATGCTCGTTAAATTGTGGCATCAAATTCTTCAGCTCGTCATCTAACCTTTGCCGCATATCGTACAGCTCATCGTTTTCCTGCTGGCGCTCAGACTTTTGTCGCTTACTTTCAGCAATCATCTCTTCAATTACCGTTTTTCGATCCCTTGCGGGACCCTCGTCATCCGATCCGCCACCAAAGTGTGTCTCCCTGGTGAAGGACTCTAGCATAAAACGGGATAAACAAAATTATGGTCCAACAGTTACAGGGTGCGGGAAAGAAAATGCCAATTCCAGTTACCTTGCAGCATTCCGTCCTCGTCCTCATCATCATCGACCCCATCGGGCACATCGTCGAATCTTTCAATTTCATGCATCGTACGCCCACCGTGCGTTAGGTTGAGATTGAACATTTCTTTCGCCTGTACCTTCTTCGACGGGCCTCTAGCATACTTGCTGTTAGCACGTGCATCCAGAAAGCGGTTCGTTTTGTTCAGCAGCGCAAACTCTTTGCCCAGCGTTTGGTCACGTTTTTCGTTCGACATCCGTTGCAGCTTGCCGGGATGCTTTGATTGTGCGCCACGGTTGAGCACGGCGTGTTTCGATTTCATGACAACCGTTTCGAACGGATTCGGTTTCTGGACGGCGGATGACGCTTTCCGCCGCAGTATTGCATCGGCCTTTTTACTTAGCTTGGCGCGCATGATGAGTATTTCACAAAGCAGATGCACAAACTATTTCAATTACGGGATGTTTTTGTTACAATCGACCCGTTCTACACGTGGTAAACTATAAACAGTGTTTGACAGTCATTGTGACAACCAACCAGCCATATGTCAATTCCAAGGTCACAAAGCGTTTGCAAGAGAAGCAAACAACAAAAGGTTTGTGTTCTGTTGCCTTTCAGTGAGCGCCTACACAGTCCGAGACTGCAGCTGAGACATGGATATGTGAAAAATGACAACCAATTTTCGAGGAAGTTGGCAGCACTTGTTTTTTCAAATTTTGCAGTTGCAGGAAAAGCAACCTGCAGCTGAGAAATTGAAGAACGAATATTATGACGACATATTGGTTGAACGAATAATTCAAAGTTCTCACCTGCAGCTGCGAAATTTGACTGTCTGGTGGCCCTCTAATCGGTTATCACTGTTCGGAATATAATTTATCAGCTACGATCACGGTTTGTCTTACTTACTTACACTCGCGGTCTTGGACTCTTGTTGATGCTATCGAACGCAATGATTTCATCTCAATTTGGGCTTCTGTCCATGTGGACGGTCAAAAAAGGGATGTGTCGTCCGGTGCCATGTTCATTACATGACCAGCCCACCGGAGCCTGGTGAATCTAATTCACAATCGTACAGGTCGCCAATCTTACCTAATTTGTCATGGTACAGGTACAATCACCTCTTCTTTTTCTTTGCTGGCCTGCTCCTACGGAGCACGTCTAGTAGACAGGGCCTGGCGTCCAATTCGTTTCCAGGAATCTCGGTCCATGGTTGCATTCCTCCACCCCCGGCTGCATCCGATATCCCTCAGGTCAGACTCCACTTGATCCAGCCAGCGAGCTCGCTGTGCTCCTCTGCGCCTCGTGCCGAACGGGTCGCTGACGAGCACCTTCCTGGTGAGGCATGAGTCCGGATTTGGCATCGTCAAACACCTCAGTTAGCTCGTAGTTCATTCTCCTTCTCCACACGCCCTGCTCGCACACACCGCCAAAGATAGTCCGCAGCACCCGTCGTTCGAAAATGGTGAGTGCATTGGCGTCCTCCGCCAGCATAGTCCAGGAATCGTGCCCGTAGAGGTCTACCGGCCGTATCAGTGTGCGATATATGGCGCATTTCGTGCGTTGTTGGAGTCTTCTGGATCTCAAGAGTTTGTGGAGCCCGTAGTAGGCACGATTCCCCTGAACGATGCGCCTTCGGATTTCGCTGCTTACGTTGTTATCCGAAGTTACGATCGTGCCAAGGTAGCAGAACTCCTCTACTACCCTGAGATCGTCGCCGTCGACTAATACTCTGCTTCCGAGTCGTGCTCTATCACGGTCAGAGTCTCCGGCAAGCAGGTACTTTGTCTTCGTCGCATTGATCCTCAATCCTATCCTATCGGCCTCGCGTTTCAGTCGGGTGTACGTCTCGCCTCGTCTCAAAATCCACGAAGCCAAGGAATTGGAGTGACCGGGTGAGAATCGTGCCCCGGGTGTCGAAGCCCGCGCTTCGCATGACACCTTCCAGAGCGATGTTGAACAGCAAACAGGAGAGTCCCCTTGCCTTAGTCCCCTGTGAGATTCGAACGATTCCGACAGCATGTTCGACACTCACACCTTGCACTGCACACCGTCCATTGTAGCCCTGAACAGCCGTACCAGCTCGGTACGATCTATGGTGTCGTAGGCTGCCTTGAAGTCGATGAACAGGTGGTGCGTAGGGATCTGGTGCTCTCGGCACTTCTGGAGGATCTGCCGTAGAGTGAAGATTTGGTCGGTAGTGGATTTCCCTCCAACAAATCCAGCTTGGTAGCTCCCGACGAAATCTGTAGCAAGGGGCGCAAATCTGCAGAAAAGTATTCGGGACAGGATCTTATAGGCAGCATTCAGGACTGTAATGGCTCGGAAGATAGCACAGTCCAGTCTGTCGCCCTTTTTGTACACTGGGTGAATAACACCCAGTTTCCAGTCGTCCGGTAGCTCTTCCTGGTCCCATATCCGAACAATCAGCCGATGCATGATCGCGGGAAGCCTCTCCGGACCCATCTTGAATAGGTGCAATCACCGAACAGCTTGACTTACAGCAAATCAAACGATTTTTTTTTTGCATAAATGCGTGGAAAATTCACATTTTAAGAATAAACCTGGATGTTTCATATTAAAAATAGCTCAACGAATATGGTTTTAACGAATTTTATAATTATATTATAAATTTCGAATATCGAGTTATAATTATGCTTTGCTCAACTTCCGAACCTAGGTACACTCTGCCACATACTGGGCACTGTTACCCTACTCCCATCCTTATCAAATTGCCATTTGAGTATCGGCGGCAGCAGGAGAGTCAAACGCCACACACGCGGTACATTAAATAAAAGATTATATCTTATTAACACTCACAAAATAATATCCTTACGCAAGCAAAAACACAATCTGCTTCGTGTTTTCGTAAATAACATTTTGAAAATATTAATGTTTGTTCCCTGCTACATTCGATGTAGTTGCTGTCTAGTCAACGTAATGGTAAGATCAACTGGTAAGATAAGTTAATTCGTAGTTGGTGCAAGCGCATTCGCTTTCCGTCTTTGTTTCGCGATTAAACGAACCTGATTTTCAGTGATTTTCTTCCGTGCAGGTAGGTAAATCTACGGCGAGGAAATTAATAACTAGTTGATTAGAATAATAAAAGTAGAAAAATAACACATAACTGAAATAATTACAGAAAACCAGGGCTTTCGCGGTCGCCCGACGCGGGATGGCAACAGAGGGTCGATAAACAGTTATACCGTACAGTGTGATAAAACAAAACGCCGGAAATTGAATTTCCAAAACAAATTCCCTATAACTTCACTACATATTTAACCCATCCCCATCTCTCTCCCCCCTCCCCCCCCCCTCCTTCCTCCTCCTCCTCCAAATCCTGTTTTGCCCATTTTTCTCCTATGAATCTCCGCAGGAACCATCTCTTGCTCATAAGTTGTTCAGTTCCTCGGAGTTGAGCATTTCAAAATCACTATCCTCGTCCGCATCGGTCGATTCGTCATCTACCTCTTCCGGTACCTGCACCGTTTGCCCCCGTAGCGCCTGTATCGTGCTACTAATCGAGGCAACCAGCGGATTTCGTTGTTCGAAACTACCCGGCTGGAAAATGGTGTGCGGTTGCTGTTGTGGCTGCTGTACGGTACCTGCTTCCAGTAGACGTTTGCACATCGTGTCCATCAGGACATTGCTTGCTAAGCTGCTGGCACTCATCATCATCATCATGTCCGGTTGTTGCTGTTGCGGCCTGCGTCGGCTCACGCCATCACCGTCATCGGTAAAGCACAGCCCCCGTGACATGTTGTCGTCCGAGTCGGAGGAACTGTTCGCATTAAAGTGGCTACTCTTGAACTCGATCGGTTTTTCGCTACTATGCTTCTGGTGTGCCCGACCGGTACCCGTCTTCTTTACGACTGGGCCCTCGGGACAGTATAGCTCGTCGCTGCTGGAACCGCTCAGTTCGGCCGACTCGAAATCGTTGCTGCTCGCTTCCGGTATGAGCGTTTTTAGGTAGAGTTCTTCATCTTCTTCCGCCTGGTTTATGCTAGCCGCGCCAGTTGTCGTGCCTTCGATCAAGGGGATTGTGTCCGCACCCTGCTCACCTACCTCTTGCAATAGCACGCGGCTCACTTCTGTTAGTTCTGGTACAAATTCGTCGATCTCTTGTTCGGTTATCGTGTCACGCAAACCTAAAATCGTAACACAACGGTGTTATTGTTTTTTTCTTACAGTATAGTTATTAAAAACTTGTAAACACTCACTTGGTGGACTGCTGAACGAACCTGCAACACCAAACTGCCATCGATCCCAGTACACTAGCAATCCGGCCATTGCTAGGGATAACCACAGCGGCACCACGTTCCAAACTAAATAGATAAGCGTCAGCAAACCGGCTGCACTGCCAGCCACCATACTGATCGGTCGTGACGTTCGCAGTGCCCAGACGTTGGAGCAGATCTCGCCTAGCGGAGACGTTTTTATTGATGGGCACGGGTCCATTGCTGAGCGATGCCACAGAAATCCAATCGCAATTACAAACAGAATGCTGAATGGGCGAAATTCGGGCCTACGGTGCGAGATGGAAAAGATTGAAAATTTATTAGTTTACAGAGTGGTGAATAATGAATTGATCTGATTGTGGTCAGTAACAAAATAAATGCACGAAAGTGTGGGAAGGAAAATCATAGCACATAAAAACACAAAGCATCCCAATGTCACCGATGACACAAATTGGTACGATCGAGCAGCCAGCACTTACCAGAGCATGTGCAGTACGTAGATGAGTGCCATCGGGCTGGCGATGCGTCCAGCTTTAAACCACGCAATGCCTTGTTGCATCCCACCGGACAGTTTGGCCATCTTTTCCCTTAACATCTTCATGCTAGAAAAATAAAAGTAAACCGCGTAAACCTATCAAACTGCTGCACTACTAGTTTCGCACGCACTCTGTTTCGAAATCTCGGACGATCTGACTGTTCGGGTCGGTTCTGCCGATAAAATGGAACGCGATACAAGATCGCAAACAAACAAACAAGAAGGGCAACAAACATAACGCAACGTCAAGACAAAGGGCACCATTTGGCCGAAAGCAACGTTGACGCATTTCGAGCGCAAATGCTGACTTGTTTTTGCCCGACGCTCGCACGGTTTACGACGCATATGATGCGCCGCGTTTTCGTCTTTCGCCCGATCCCGGTTCTTCGGGCGGCAGGACACGCGTTCCAAGCGCTATGCCTACGGGAACTGAGACGACGGTTTCCGTCTTAGTCATCTGCCGCGACGAATGAGGATGTTTGCAAACTGCGAAACGCGCAAAAATCTCTCGGATTTTAAAAATAACTTACCGCCTTCCACCCATGCTTTTGTTGACCCATTTTCTGTCGACGGGTTTCGCTGTTTGGCCCTGCGGCTGATGCTGCCGCTAGTGGACCGAACCAACAAAGAGCAAATTAGCGTTTGCTTTAGGGCAAATCATTTAAGCTGGGGCTGTTGTCCGGTTGCTTGTCCGGGCAAGACCTTGTGCGAGTTGCGGCAAGGCGAACCGTTTTGATCTGCACAAGTTTTAATTGGAATGGTCCATAAATTCTGCGGTCCTAACGTGGTGGTGTGCGCGCGTGTGAGTGAGTGTGCAATATTATTCGTCAAATTGGCACGCAATTTGTGTACTCGTTCGCCGTAGCAAAACCTTTTCTTGTGCGACTTGTTTTTGAACGGATAATTACTTTACTGTTTTATCTTAGTTCCTTTAGCGCACGTCCTACCCGCCGAGCCCACTCTGCGCCCCTTCCTTGTCCACATTCATTCCTTTCGAATCCAACTGAGCAAAGTGTTGATCGTGTCGCTTTCAGTGGACATGTACACACGCGCCTTTCTAATTCGCAACGCATTTTATCTGCGGACCAGCACTGCGTACATGTGGGGACCCAAGAACTGCTTCACTCGAAACACACCCACTACGCATGCACACACACACACACACACACTCATGCGCACACAGCCGTCAACAATGTGTAGCGAACCCGATGGCATTGGCCTTGATTCACGTTGCGAAACGTAATTTCTTGTTTACCAACTTGGCGTTATCAGCTCACGCGCTGGAACGGTGGTGGGAGGTGGGATTCTGATTGAGTAATCTACTGCTAACCATCCCCCCCCCACGACACACACACTCATACGCACACAGCCGTCAACAATGTGTAGCGAACCCGATGGCATTGGCCTTGATTCACGTTGCGAAACGTAATTTCTTCTTTACCAACTTGGCGTTATCAGCTCACGCGCTGGAACGGTGGTGGGAGGTGGGATTCTGATTGAGTAATCTACTGCTAACCATCCCCCCCCCACGGACTGCGCGAAAGAAAACAAGCAGAAAGAGAGACGTATGGGGCGGAAGGCTGTTTGGCAAGCGGGAACAACAGGGAAAATGTCACCGCAAACTTGTTTCGCTTTTTTCATAACAAAGAACATCACAGTATGGCACACAGTTATTTACCTTCACCAGCGGTACCAGCACGAGTTGTGCGAATGTTGGATGCGTTCTTCCGGAAAATGCAGCTGGTTGGATGTTTTTTGGTTGATCGTGCTGCGTTGACGGCCAAATGGCGCAAAAGGTCCCGGTGTTGTTGCGACCGTATGGCAGTAGCTTTTTCTTCGATCGGACCGGAAGCAAACGGTCCCTGGCTGTGTTATTGTTGTTCACCTACTGTGAAGCGGAGTACTTAAAAGTCAACTGAGCCAGAGCTCTTTGACCGTGGGCAGGATTTGTCCGTTCGTTTTCATTTCGGTTTTTTCGTGAGCCAGTCGGTGACAGTTGTGTGACAATTTGGGGGAGGGCCTTTGACAGATGCAGAACGCAGCCCGAGGTGTATACAGATGCAGCCGAGACTGTGAAGATATCTAGGCCCAGTCTACACGGGAGAGAATCACTGCATTTTCTGCAGGCAAGCTGTGTTGTCTCGTACTACTGAGTTCGATTTGGTCGTGCGAAACAAACCCGTAGCGTTCTGCTCTAGTGTTCAATGGATGTAGTGAGGTAGTATTGGAGTAGTTAGACATATATCAAATACTTAAGGAATTAAACAAATACATTTTACGGCTACTGCCAATTAGGAATCTGCACAGTTGAAAACGGATTACGAGAAAACATCTCAACATTCAAGTGGGTTATACATATTCTTCTATTTTACAGAGCCCTAGCCCTAAACTATTATTGTGCCTTTTCTCGTTCTAAATGTTTCATACAATGGTTTGAAATATTTCGAACCATGCAAGTCCCCCAAGGCAAAACGTTTTAAGTTCAAACTACGCTTGATATTGCATGACCGGGTGCGAAAGAGAGAAAAAAAGTTTGATTGGCTACACGATGCCGTGTTTCGGCGTTGGAAATGGTTCCGCAACAATGCAGCGAATAATTGCCTCCGTATCTAGCTAATGTAACTCCTGGCACTAGGATGCTTTAGCGCCTTGTCGAACGAACCTCGTGCGTCCATCAGAAAGGTCGGGATTGTGTAGTGGCAGACCGCGCGAAGGCTATAGCGCCTGATACGTAAGTAGGTACAAGACAAATATAAGTAAAAAAAAACATTTGAGCAACAGTTGGACAAATCCGTTTTCTCATTAGAAATATTGCGTCTCAAAAGCAAACGCAAGCACATTTTATTTTCCTAACGATCGTTTCACTTCCGGCTTTCCTCCTTTCATACGCCTCCATACTCGCTGGTACTTTTTGATGTGTGCAATAATACAAATGTAAGTCTTTGGTTTCATCACGCCTACTGGTGCTAACATCGTTTGTGATCGGTCGTCTCATCGGATCTGTGGGTGGTTTGCCGTTTTGTTAGGCTTCGCTTACCACCCCCGTCCTGATATACTTGTGTTTCGTATTCTCTGCTATTTGATATTGCTAATATCGTCTAGACTGTGTCCACAGGTCAGTAGCACAACAGTACGCACTGTGACCTGCTTTGTTCTTTGCTTTGCCACCCTTATCCTGTACTGCGGATCCGTCGCTTATAGAACATTCCGAGATTATGAGTCTTAATATGTATATGTAAACGCTTCATCGTCGTTGCAAGCACTTGATTTGTTTGGTTATTACTTCCTTACTTACTTTACTTTCTTGCTCTCAGAATTGCTGGTCGTTCACTGTCAGTGAAGCGACATCGCGATGCGATGTACCAATATCCTTTCGTGCAATTTATAATGATTGCCGAAATTCACTATTCTATTACAAAAAAAACACGTGTCTACTAAAACAATATAGTTAGATACTCAACAATGCGCTCCACCGCTTGTCTTGACTTGTAAGCAAAACCGATTATGGAACAAATTTTTTTGTTGTTAAAAACAGTTCACTACAAAATCATGCGAGAATTGGACAATAGAATTTAAACGTGTGGCAGCAACACTTTTTCGAAGATTGTTGTAGTGCGGTCATACACACATACACACACTGCATATGCAAATCGTATAATTACGCTAAACCGTAAAGCAATGAATTAGCTACGAAATGAGAACAGTTGCTAGATTTTGTTTTTAAATTGTGAAACACCCTAATATTGTTGTTTTCTTTTAACTTCTTATTCTTCCCAGGCCCCGGTGGATTATATTAAAGGGTTTCGTGTCATACATCGTGACAGCAGCCCTTAACTGGAACTAATATCTGTATGTGAGTGTGGTTTACGTACTTCTAGGGCTATTGCTTATACATTTGCAGGATAGTTTTGTGTCAGCAACCAGCACCGGGAAAACTGGGCAATGGGTTGAACGGGTTTTGTGTTTTGTACGACTTACACTAGGGGCACTTTTGTAATAACGCTAAAGCCTATTTATCATTAAAAGCTCTAGTTATAGCTAAACTATTTCTACTTCTGCTCGCTACTACCATTTCCCCTCTTTCTCAGGCAGTTTGTGATGCGCTGCTCGTTCCCCGCTGTTTATCGTACCTAAATGTAAGAGGCTTCGGTACGGATGATAGACTTTTACAGGTGTCGCACACGTTGTTCGCTAATGCGCCTGGTTCGAGCTAACAACGGTAATCATTCGTAGGTCGATCGACTTAGATTGTTGTATGAGGTGTTCGAGGCGCATTGTTTTAAACATGTGGACACTTGTCCGTTTATGACCAGCGCCAACCCTGCCGAAGGTTTTGGCATTCGGCCACTCGTTATAGTACCGGAACCGTCTGTACAAAGCTTAACGGAAATATATTCGTCAATATCGTACCTATGAGTATAGTAAAGCGGGATAATAAAATTAGTAGACTCACGCCAGCTGTACACAAACAAAGGCAATGGCAGTGTGTCTTTCATCGTGACAAACATTGTCTCCCAGATTAATAGTAGTTTTCCAGCATAGTTTTCCAGTTTCCACCAAGTACCAACATCAAAACAGATGTAATGTTTCCTTCATTTATATTTATAAATACGCGAGAGTAAAAAAAAACTACGGGGAACGTAGGAAATTATTGGTGATGTAACGACACTCACCGGGCGTTGATTAAATATAAATTAGTCGAGGGAAGTAACTGCGCTGTCCTAGGGGACACCAGCAAGTGTGTGTTAATGTGTGCAAAATAAGTGTGTCCAATAAAACGTATAAATATTGAAACAGCTTAACCGCTGCAAGCGTCTGCATGCAGTTTCTAATTATGAGTATGTAATATAAAAAGGGTAAATTTGAGTGAGATAGAGAGAAAAAGAGAGTGAACAGGAGATAAACAGGTAAGATACAGGCTTTGTTGTTTTGTTTTATCGAAAGGGTGGGTGTTTGTGTGTGTGTGTGTGTGTGTTTTTAGAAATGGAAGATCCGAGATAAGGATTATTGCTATCTTAAGGATTTCGTGACCATGACCGCGTGACCAGGTGTCACTGAGCATTGAGTAGCATAATGAATAATTCCATTCTCTGTTGCGACAGCGAAGAAGCTGCCCGTGAGAAGGTTTAGCGCACGAACCGATGGCCCTCCTTCGCAGTAGCGCATTCTACCTTAATACCATTGCTTTTGTCTATTGCTTTGGTGTTACCGGTTCCCAGGCTCCCAGCAGCAGCGTTCCCTTCCTCCTCGTGCATTTCGTAATCTTCCGTCACAAGGTCATCCAGGTCGTCCTGCACGGGGCCGGTCACTGCACCGGCGGCCACCAGATCCGGATCGCCGTCTTCCGGCATATCAAAGTCCTGTTGATCGAAGGCGGGCGGTTGCTTGAGCAGTTCGAGCTTTTCGTGTGGGGTACGCTTCTTGCGGAATTCGTACACCAGTGGAAAGATGTGCTCGATGGCAGCTTGCACGTAAGCAACACTAGCGGCTGAGGAAAAACGATGAACATTATTATCTAGCAGCAATGTCATAACGCCCCATGCTTTTCAAATGCTTCCCAAAACACTTTTCCTCGGGAAAAGCAGGTTCGTTTAGATGGTTTACAGGTTTTCCAGTTATAGTTGAATGCTTCGCATAGACTTTTGACTGAATACTTAACTTTTACACTTGTCAAAACGTTCTGATGTGCGAATCCAGAGCACCGCAAAACCAGAAAGCAAGTGATAATAATGTAACATACTTACCGGTGACCGTGATACTGCCGGTGGAGAATATCTTGAGTGTGGCACGCGGCGAATGCAGCTTGTACGTGACACCCGGATGCAGTTCCGGCTCGTAACTAGCATCCTTTTTGTACTTCTCCGAGAAGTTTACGATCTTGATACCCCACGGCATCGCACATGTGCCGAGTACGTTCACGATGCGAAAATTTCGCAATCGTACATTGAAGCCGAGCTTTTGCAGACAGCGCGAGTAACGACGTGCTGCCACTTTAGCCTGGAATGCAACAAATCAGTATGGTAAATATGCGCTCGGTGTGTAGCTTACGGGGCAGCATACCTGATCTTCGGATGTTGCACCGGTGCAGGTTATTTTGCCCGAGGACCAGATCGAGGCGGTCGTGTACGGGCGTCTCAACTTCATCGTAACCATGCCGTTCTCCCGGCGAAACTCAACATTATCCCCGTTGAGTGCGATTTCGTGCAGATTTAGATGGCAGCGCACACTGAACGAGCACACAACATTGTTGATGACGATATCGATTTCCGGTTCCGGTTCAGCGTCCTGTTCGTCGGGCGCTTCCAGTACCGGCTTTGCTTCGGATTGTTCTTGCTCGTTAGCGACCACAGCTTCGGTATTCGGTCCACCAGAAGCAGCAAGGGATCTGTCATTCAATTGCTTGTCGCGATCGATGCTGTCCGCAGTAAGCTGCGAGTTGATTGAGGCATGATTGGTAGATGTGGTGGGTTGCTGCTGACACTGTCCAATGGCCGCTGGGGTAGTGGTAGTAGTAGTGGGCGGAATCGGAACCGGTTCAATTGCGTCCCACACACAATCGGCCCCAATTCCCAAAGGCTGTGCGGTCGATTCCGCTAGACGAGGTAATGGACTGAAGATCTCATCCAGCGCGCTGGCAGGCGGATCTTCACATCCGCTTGGTGTTAGAATGTTAAATGTACTTACGCTAGACGTGCCTCGATTTGTTCGATACTGCTCAGTTCTGTGATGATTGTTGCTTACGTTATCGAGCGTTGGCGAGGACACGACGACAAATGCACCGGCGGCGGTGGTGGAACTATTTCCCCGGTGCAACAAATTGCCAGTGGCAGTGTGATGGTCGGTTTGTAGCGAATGATTAGGCAGCAGGTGATGGATGAGTGTTTTTGAAACAGGTAGGAACGTTTTCATTATACCAACGCCACCTCCGGCCGTCGGGGTGCCTACCAGCCCCGTTGGTGTACCGGTGCTGGGTACGGTAGGATTGCTGGCGCTTCCTTCCGGCGCTCCGGTACTGTTGGAACTGGCGGTGAGGCCGTTCATGAAGGTTTTCTGCTGTAGCAGTGTAGCAGCCATACTACCTCCTTGAGAGGTGCTATGCATCAAGTGGCAACGATTGTTATTGATTGGCGGGAAAGTAGTAAATGCTTAGCTCTCTCTCTCTATGTTCTGCTGGTCCGCGATTGTACGCTTAGTCAGATGATTTTTTCTTCCGGTTCGATTGTCCCTTTTTATATTGCTCTCGGTTATCTGCTTTTACAAATTTTCACAACTAATGAAAACTGAAGGCCACTCTCTCTAGGCTGTGTTATATTATCGCTCTGCAAAGGGAAAATAAATTCATATATAATTTCAGCAATTTAATTTTCCAAACAAACATTGTGCTTTGGGATGCAGAAACAATCTTCCCGTTCTCTCACGAATAGTTGCGATCGCTAGAGCATAGATTAAAATCAGCCCTTACGTAAATTGGCTTATATATATATATATATAAAAAAAACAAACAAACAAAATCGTTAAGAAGTGACGATTGGTTCATGTTTCATCTTTTATTTGGTGAGAGTTCTTTATAATTCGTATTTTAAAGAGATACGAGAATAGCATAACATTTTTACTGGTGTCAACATATTGCTTCAACAACAATTCGAGTCAGGTTTATCAATCTTTAACGTCAAAACGATGTCTTTCAGACACCCGAAAAGGCAATCAGCGATCTATAGGTCAAAAAATTAATCAATGATCGCGCTAGTGAGTTCACCACCGTCAAATAGTATGACTAATCGTATGACTCCGACACATTCTTGGGAAGTTATGTCAATATACCTGGTGCTGATCAAATTACCTACAAGTCATGCGTGAGTATTACTGTTGAATATATAAAAAGTGAAGATCCTTGCCATTCCTGTGTATGTTTACAGGATGCGTTAACGCAAAATTTGGGACCCAATCATATTCCGCATATTTTTTTCCCGACGATACAAAATTTTACCCGGAAATGTAACCCAACATTATAACCGGCAGCACTGGAAGGAAATGATTGAATGAAGTAACAGTATCCTCTGAAAACATCATCACTTCAACAAAGGAAGCGTGTCCGCAAGCTTACGGCAGAAAAGGGGAAGCGTGATACAGTGATAGAAAAAAAAATGCAATTGAAAATTATGTGAAACCCTCTGCAAACATGTACTTACTATGTGCGATTGCGGTTCGGCAGCGCATTCCGTCGGTGTGTTGCTCGGCGTTCGCTTAACGAGTAGATGATACTTAACAGGTTAACAGGCACTACCTTCCCGTCTATTGCAATCCTTCCCCTTTCGCAACCATACGAACCACACGTACGTACGTACCAAATGGTTCCGTGAACCTACACGGCATGTAAGAATCGTTTCTCCACTGTTGCTGCTCTGGAATCTAGGCTTTGTCCTGTCCAGCCAGCTAGCCAGCGAGCCAGCTTCCTGGTTTACCTGCTATGCAGTATTTCTCGGATTGGTTCGATTTTTTCTTCCCCGTTCGCGAACCGTGTACGCTCTCTGCTCGTCTGCTTTTTACTACTCCCCCTTTCAATTACATTCACCAGCAGCAGCAGCAGCAGCAGCAGCACCACCACCACCACCACTAGCAGCTAGGAAATAATCGGCAACGGTGGGCGTACGGGGGGAGAAAAACGGCGTCCAGCGTTGCTTCGAGAACGCAAAATCGGTTCGAGGATTCGGTCGCGTGCAAAAGGAACCATTGAAAACGACCGGAAATATTGCTAATAGAACGACGCTCACAACTCAGCCATTTTCATGCTGAGAAATAAGACTGCGCCGTCAGGACCGTCAATCGAGTCAATCGGGTAGTCCCGTATGCTGCGCGTTTACATTCGCTAGGTAGCGGTATGGACCGATTGTGGAAACGGTTCAATTTACCCGTTTGAGAGTGCTCAGAACAGACACATGCGGCACCATCAGATGTTTTTGCGGGGTGTTGAAAAATCGTGTTTTTGTCTAGGTTTATATGGCAGAGGTGTGTCATTCTATTGTCATAAAATCTGTTAAATTTAAATAAATTAAATTGCATTCGACAAGAAATATGAAAACATCCAGGCAATTCTTACACCAATGACTTATTTCAGTGGTATCTTTAACATTTGGAAGTCTCTTTGAGTTTTATGAGCTTTTTGTGGTTATTTTCGAATTGATCGTATCGACCAACGGGGGTCTGACTTCAGCTGACAGCATCTTAATAATTGTTGGACAAAATCTGCAATCGTTGCCTTCCATTGGAGAGTGCTTCCCCTTTTAGATCACAATTAACTGCTACAATACACGGATTGATTATGGAAAACACACAGGATCGTCCCTTGCCACGCATCATACTCTTGCTCAGTGGAAAACGGAAATGTGGTAAAGACTTTCTAGCGGATGCGCTACTGAAAAGGTAAACGAAGATCGTAACTTGCAACGACTGCTTACTGGCCAAACTCCTTTACATGGATCGCTGTACAGGCTCGGAACGGAAGAGGCACAAATTATACGCATATCAGAACCCATTAAGCGACACTGGGCCGACTGGATGAAGTTGGACTTGGGCGAGCTGCTCGGCGATGGTGCGTACAAAGAGCGATACCGCAAGGAAATGATCGAGTGGAGCGATGCACGTCGGCAGGAAGATTACGGTGTGTTTTGTCGAGCGGCTTGCACCACAATCGACCGGCCTATTTGCATCGTGAGTGACATACGGCGGAAGACGGATGTGCGCTACTTCCGGGAAATGTTCGGCCCAGAACGGATACGTACGGTGAGGATTGAGGCGAGCGAAGCGATACGTGCGGAACGCGGTTGGCGATTTCAAACGGGCGTTGACGATGTACAGTCGGAATGCGATCTGGATGATTATGGATCGTGGGATTTGTTGATGAGGAACGAGCATGCGGACGACGTTGAAGGGTTGTTGGAGCGATTGCGAAAGCTGGTATCCAGCTGAGCGCTCATTACTTGGAGAATCAATATCGAAATATTGTATAATGAAAACATGGTTAAGGAACACAGTTTAAGGGTATAAAGAAAGTAATTAATTATTTATTTGGTATTACTTGTTGTTATAGAGTGGGTTTGGAATTTAACAATCAACATATGTGAACAGTAATAAAAGAAGAAAATTCGATTTCAACCAATTTGATCATTGTTCAACCGTTTTCAACGAAAACACTGTTTAATCCATGTGTCAAATTATTGATCCTGTAACTTGCAAATATAAACCGTGTAAATATTGTAAACACAAAACGCGAACAATTTCCTAGGTATTGTGTGTAGATAAACGGGCGTGCTAGCCGAGTCTTTTCCATAGTTGTAGCTGCTGTAGTTGCGAAATTAATTCACAGTTCAACTAGGTCCGGAAAACGGACAGTGAACCTATCTCCCGAAGCAAGATTAGCCTGTACAGGATAGATGGAGAACGGCGTAGAAGAAAATGGTGAGGGTGTTCCGTCCGGCGATCCGCTCGTGCCCGACGAGAGCGCTGAGAAGGTTGAGCTGGAAGCGTTCGTAACCAACTTACAGGAACGCTACCAGCAAAAGGCACTAGAACGCCAACAGAACCAATCACCCGATCGTCCTATGCTGAAGAGGATTTCTTTCGCTATGATTCGAGTCTCAAGAAGAACACAGCGTTCGTGAAGCGGTTGAAACAGTTCACTGCCCAGCAACTGCCTTCGCTGATGCAGGATGTGTCTGGACTGAACCTGACAAAATACATTTCGGAGGTGAGTGCGGCGCTGGTGGAGGCAAAACTCAAAATGAGCGATATAGGAGCGGTGCTGACGCTTTGCAACCATTTGCACCGTAACTATGCCGACTTTGCGCCGACGTTGTTCGAAAACTGGCAGAAACTGCTGTTGATTAAACCGGGCGAGAAGGTAGCTAATCCGAGCAAGATGCGTGTCGATTTACGCTTTTATGCAGAACTGATCAGTGTGGGGATCTTCCCGAACAAGACGGGACTGCCGCTGCTCGGTGCGTGCCTTACCGGATTGATTACGCAGGACAAGGAAGAGCACGTCAATCTGTCGATCGTGCTTTCGTTCTGTAAGCACTGCGGGGACGAGTACGCCGGATTGGTTCCCACGCGGATAACCGAGCTGGCCAAGAAGCATGGTGTTACAATGCCGGTATCACCATTGCTTCCGGCAGACCGGCAAAGCAACTTGCGAAATCTGTTGCGCGATTATTATCAATCACTAGCGGAACATCTGCGGTCGGAACATCGGCAGCTACAGCTGGCAGAAAAATCCCGACGTAAGATGCTACAATCAAAGGGTGAAGTGACGACCGAAAAGCGTGAACAATTGGCCCAGCTGCAAGCATCGTACGAGAAGCTGCACGCGTCTACCAGCGCGCTGGCGGATTTACTGGGAGAAGCTGTACCGCAGCTGGAGGAACTGCCGGAATCGAATGCAGCGACCGAAGGCTCCATACTGGATGGGCGGGCGGGAGAGGAGTTGCAGTTTGGAGTACTGGATCCATGGCGCGATGAGGAAACGAAATCCTTCTACGTCGATCTGCCTGATTTGCGCCAGTTTTTGACAAACTACTGCGATAAGAAGCAACCGGGTGGGGAGGGAGGCAATTCGCAGAATCAGCCGCAAATGCAAGAACTGCCACAGCAGGACGATGACGACGATAGTGAGGATTTCGTTGAGCTGGTGCCGGATATGTTGGCCGGTCCGCCCATCACGGAAGAAACGCTCGACATGGAGCTGCCGGAGCTAGATGGGGATTTGAGCTATTCCGAGTCTACCTCGTCTCTGCACGACGAGGAAAATGCGGCGGGTGCTGTTGCGGGAGTGGAACAAGAGGGTGCCGAAGTCGAAATATCGAAGGATGGAGCGAATGCTGGAAGTTTGATGGTCGGTGGTGGTAATGGTACACCGAGCAATCAGGGCAATCGGCGTTACTTTGAGCAGTTTGTGCAGAATTTACAGAACTGTGTCAACCGTGAGCTGATCGATAATGCGGCGATCGACTTCCTGCTAAATCTGAACACCAAAAGTAAGCGAAAGCGGTTAGTAAAGGTTCTGTTCGGAGTGCAACGTACGCGGCTCGATCTGTTGCCGATGTATGCGCGGTTTGTCGCCATTATCGATCTCGTATCGCCAGACGTAGCGCATGAGCTGTGCCAGATGCTAAAGATCGATTTCAAGTACCATCTGAAGAAGAAAGATCAAATCAACATCGAAACAAAGATTAAGGTGGTGCGCTATATTGGTGAGCTGGTGAAGTTTGGCATCTACAAAAAGCTGGAGGCGTTGTACTGTTTGCGTTGTTTGCTACACAGCTTCCAGCATCACAACGTGGAGATGACGTGCGCGTTCCTGGAGGTTTGCGGTGTTTATCTGTACAATTGCCCAGACAGTCGGATGCGGACGAACGCATTTCTCGAACAGATGATGCGCTTGAAGATGAACACCACGATGCTGGACCGGTATGTGCAGCAGGTGGAGAACGTTTACTATCTGGTCAAACGGCCGGAAGGTTTGAAAGTAACACGCAAGGAACGTCCACTCATTCATACGTACATCCGGCATCTTATTTTTAAAGAGCTCGACAAAGCAAACGTTGACAAAATGATACAGCTGCTCCGCCGGTTGAACTGGGACGACGACGGAACGTTCAACTATGCGGTGCGGTGTTTGTCGCGTGCGTACAACATTCGGTACCATCTGATTCGGAGCCTGGCGGACTTGTTGGCCGGCTTGAACTCGTACCAAGAGCGAGCGGTGGTCCGCGTGATCGATACGGTGCTGGAGGACATACGAGCGGGCCTGGAAATACACGACAACAAGCTGGCACAGCGACGCGTTGCGATGGTAAAGTATTTGGGCGAGCTTTACAACTATCAGCTGGTCGATTCGGATAACATCCTGAACACTCTGTACTCGATAATTTCGTTCGGAGTGCATCTTTCGCACGATGGTCCACCCTCGATCGGTGATCCACCCGAATCGCTGTTCCGGTTGAAGCTGGCCTGTGTGCTGCTGGATACGTGCGGGCACTACTTCTCTTCCAGGGAGATCCGTCGCCGGTTGGACTATTTTCTCGTGTTTTTCCAACAGTACTACTGGTACAAAAAATCGCATCCGTACTTTGCGAGCAGCGCCGTCGGTGCTGGACCTGGTGCGGTCAGTGAAGGAAAAACGCTTCCAGGTGCGGTTCCGAACGTGAAGGATTTGTTTCCAATTCTGATGGATCACATGTATCGGGAGTGTTTGAAGTGTTTGCGACCGAAGCTGAAGCTGTACACAAGCTTTGAGCAGGCAAAGGAAGCGGTCCATGCGCTGCGGCAGAAGGTTTTCCCCAGCGGTGAGCTGGAACGAGTGACGCAGGATGCAGAGCCAGCGATTGGGCAGTTGCCAGTAAGTTTGCGCACGGTGAGTGATGCTCCGGAGTCGTCGGATCATGAGGATTCGCTACAATCGGACGACTGTACGTCGGATGCGGGAGATGACATATCGGAAGGGTATGGTGCGAAGCGCCCGAACGGTAAGCGGCAGTCAGTGGACGATGAAGATGACGGTACGCCTTCGCCACCGATGGACGGAGTCGATCAAGAACTCGAGGGCTACGACGAGGACGACGAGGAAGAGGATGATAACGACGAGGATGGCGAGTATTATGATGACGATCGGGACGGCGTGCTGGAGGTGGGGGTACCGGAACCACCGCAGCAAAAGCAACCGGAGGACCTGGAGTTCGAGCGTGAATTTGAGCGGATGTCGTCCGAGTACTGTCAGCAACGGGCGAAAGATTCAGCCAAAGTGAATCCCAAACACGTCCCGATTCCGATCACGTTTCGTAACGAGACGAAGAAAACGTACGACCAGCTACAGGTAACATGCTGGCATTTTATATTTCTCTGTTCGCTTGTAATAATGCGTGCAAACAAAACCTCTTCCGTTTATTGCAGGAACCAACCAACGTTAAACCTGACACCGTACCGTTTGCGCTGATGATACGCGGCAAGGGCAAACAGCAGCTGTACAAAACGTTCGAAGCTCCGGAAGACAGTTCCTTGGCACAGTACATTCGGGAGCAGGAGCGTAAATTTCAGGAGGAGAAGGATAGTGTGAAACGGTTAACGTTAAACATCTCCGAACGGCTCGAGGAGGAAGACTACCAGGAGTCGCTGAATCAAACGTCACGTACGGTGGACCCGCTGCGGATGCGACCACTCAAACCGGCCAAATTTAAACACCCCAAGGGTGTACCTGACATCGATGCCATCTTTCATTGAATGAAGAATGAATCGAGAGCAAACCGTGGTGGTTCTTAAAGATGCAGTAAAAAATATATCACCCTCAGATTATGGTTTTCGGCTGTAATCAGGAGCTGTGCGACCCCCTTAAAGCACGAACTGATACACCAAAAACTCGCTGCAAGGCGGCGCCGTCCGGATATCGTATCGGCACGACATTGAGGAACCATCGTCAGTTGATCGAAAACAGTCGAAACGAGTCGCGCGAGACTCTCTGTATTTGATGTATTTGTGAATGATAGTTGATATTGTTATAAATTGAATACACGGAACGATGAAGAACGTAATGCTTGACTGTTTTTACCTTTTTATTTGTCGATTCTTTGTAATTTTTAGGAATGGAATTGAAAAATTGGATACAAGGCAACTCACTATTGATTTTTTT
Organism: Anopheles maculatus; assembly: GCA_002091835.1. NCBI lineage: Eukaryota > Metazoa > Arthropoda > Insecta > Diptera > Culicidae > Anopheles > Anopheles maculatus. Next base: position 71,298 of record KZ061898.1, read on the forward strand.
TTAATCTAAAACTTCGAATTGATCGTAATGTTTTGTTGTAACGGACGGGGAGCTGTCAGCAGATGACAGTAAATAAATAATTGTTGATGGAGATCTGTAGTCTCTGCTGATCGCCTATTCGAGTGGAGAAAGTTTCGTCATTTAGGTCACAACTGCTACAATACACGGATTGATTATGGAAAACATACAGGATCGTCCCTTGCCACGCATTATACTCCTGCTCAGTGGAAAACGGAAATGTGGCAAAGACTTTCTAGCGGATGCGCTACTGAAAAGGTAAACGAAGATCGTAACTTGCAACGACTGCTTACTAGCCTAACTCCTTTACATGTATCGCTTTACAGGCTCGGAACGGAAGAGGCACAAATTATACGGATATCAGAACCCATTAAGCGACACTGGGCCGACTGGATGAAGTTGGACTTGGGCGAGCTGCTCGGCGATGGTGCGTACAAAGAGCGATACCGCAAGGAAATGATCGAGTGGAGCGATGCACGTCGGCAGGAAGATTACGGTGTGTTTTGTCGAGCGGCTTGCACCACAATCGACCGGCCTATTTGCATCGTGAGTGACATACGGCGGAAGACGGATGTGCGCTACTTCCGGGAAATGTTCGGCCCAGAACGGATACGTACGGTGAGGATTGAGGCGAGCGAAGCGATACGTGCGGAACGCGGTTGGCGATTTCAAACGGGCGTTGACGATGTACAGTCGGAATGCGATCTGGACGATTATGGATCGTGGGATTTGTTGATGAGGAACGAGCATGCGGACGGCGTTGAAGGGTTGTTGGAGCGATTGCGAAAGCTGGTATCCAGCTGAGCGCTCATTACTTGGAGAATCAATATCGAAATATTGTATAATGAAAACAGGGTTATGGAACACAGTTTAAGGGTATAAAGAAAGTAACTATTTATTTATTCGGTATTGTCATCGGGACTGGTTGGATAGCATTGTTATATAAATATGATAAAAACATCCAAGATAGTTTTGTTTAATTTTATATTAAGTCCATGCTTTTGTTGACTTAGTTAGGTTCTACATAATAGACACCTTTGAGTATATAGGTATGTTTCAGTCAAGATTTTCCAATAACCTGGTCCGGGATGGCCGGTTCATTGAAAATCGTTTTTACAACGTGCAATTCCCAGACGTTATTTGCCTCGGGCATCGACTTTTATTACACATACAACATACATATGAAAAGAAAGCACATATGCTTTCTTGTAACTCTAGACACAGGGACATTAGAACAAGGAATGAAGGAGAGGACACACACACCCACACCCACAAACAGCTGGTTTTCGGTTTAGCGATAGTACTGGCTGGTGGATTGACTCCAGTGGGATGACGATATAGAGGACGCGTTAGACGATTGTGGTTGTTGCGGTGATGATGTCTGGTGACCGTAAGGTGAGTAACCGGGCTGCTGCCCGCTGCCAATCGATGTTGCCAATTGATGCTGCTGTACCGGGGACTGTTGTGAAAGATTGCCGTGAAGGTGTTGTTGGTTGGCAGCTAATTGCAGATAGAGAAGAGTGGAAACATAGAAAAAATTACTACCAGTTAAGCCTGTACGTACTGGAATGGTTTGTATTATACGAACCAGAACTGCCATAATTATAGTAACTGTCGCCCATCTCTGAGGGCCGCATTATCGCTGCCCGCGGTGAATGTATCTGTTCGGAGGAGGCATTTTTCCGCAGAGAGCCTACGCCACCCGAGTTTACCTTCTCCGACAGCAGCTTACTCATCGGGGATAGTTCCATTGGTTGAATTGGAACTGTTTGATGAGCTGGCGGAATAATCAGCGGTTGTATCGACGGGGTCGCCGGTGGGGGAGGATTTGTCACGTGCCGATGATTGATGTGTGCTTGTAAATCTCGCTGAGACAAGTATGTACGTCGGCAGCCAGTGTTACCATACCGTGTTCCACCGTGTGTGCACATAAAAACCGTACCAAGCCGAGTCTGTTCCACGCGGGCCACTTTTTCCTTACAACGCGGACAAACCTTCAACGTGTCGGAACGGGCACACTGAAGACAAAACACGTGCTTGCAGGGTATCATTCGACCGTAGATGAGTATGGGATTGTCACACTCGTCGCAGCAATAGATCATCGGGTTAAGCACCTTTTCGCCGATCAGGTTTACTCGGTGGTTCCAGTTCAGGTGAAGCATCGGTTCCGGTGGACCACGGCTGATGGTGGTAAAAGTGGGTGCTTCTAGCTGTGAAATATCTGCTTCCATATCGATAACGAGCGGAGCGCTGGTTGGTGTCGGTAAGATAATAGCTGCTGGCAAAGGTTCCGGATCCGGTTCGGCTGGCTCGGGTGGTACCGGTGGTTGTGATACAACTGATGCCTGTTCCTTTTTCAAAGCCTCTCGTTCAACGCTACGACGTTTACCGGACGCAGACGTGTGTGTCGTTACATGTTGCTTTTCCGGAAGTACAACGGACTCCTTTTCCGATGGTTCGGGCGATGCGACTTCCTCCTCTTCGTCCGAGGAGATTACACGTGACGCTTTCTTTCCTCGGCCGCGGCCACGGCCACGTCCACGCCCTCGGGTACCTCTGGTGCGTCCACGTCCCCGACCCGATCGTTTTGTGCCACCATCATCCGAATCCATGGTTTTGTGAAACAGCTTTCTTGGCGATTTTATGTGAATATGCGCGCTTTGTTTAGTTCCTTGTGTCGTTTAATACTGGTAATTACCCCTACAGGTACAGGTAAACAATATGCCAGCAGATTATTTATCCATTGCTACTGGACCGTACCTGTGGACATCGATAGAAGGATAATAGCAACGGTTACAAACTTCGTTTGAGGAACATAACAAATTTAGAGCAATACTTACACATTCAATGCATACGTTTCCGGTTCACAATCCTTCCTCTATATCGCGTTAAACGTGTGGTTTTTCATAGCTACAACCAAATCGCAAAAAGTTGTTGCCTTTCCTTCGGCAACAATGGGAACTTCGCGTCCTTATTTTGTTTTTCTTTTGTTTTGTTTAAGTTTTCTTTGATTTGTTTATGGTGTATGCGTCAATACTGCACATATTGAGTTCAGCAGAGGTAGATTCGGATAACAACAAAGAGCACTATACGCATAAGGGGATCAATAATAGCAATTTTATTGGAAACCAAAGAGCAACAAAATAAAATATGCGCGCTTTGTTTAGTTCCTTGTGTCGTTTAATACTGGTAATTACCCCTACAGGTACAGGTAAACAATATGCCAGCAGATTATTTATCCATTGCTACTGGACCGTACCTGTGGACATCGATAGAAGGATAATAGCAACGGTTACAAACTTCGTTTGAGGAACATAACAAATTTAGAGCAATACTTACACATTCAATGCATACGTTTCCGGTTCACAATCCTTCCTCTATATCGCGTTAAACGTGTGGTTTTTCATAGCTACAACCAAATCGCAAAAAGTTGTTGCCTTTCCTTCGGCAACAATGGGAACTTCGCGTCCTTATTTTGTTTTTCTTTTGTTTTGTTTAAGTTTTCTTTGATTTGTTTATGGTGTATGCGTCAATACTGCACATATTGAGTTCAGCAGAGGTAGATTCGGATAACAACAAAGAGCACTATACGCATAAGGGGATCAATAATAGCAATTTTATTGGAAACCAAAGATCGGTTTATTTTTTAAGAATATCCTTGTTTGTTTCATTATTTTGTATCTGTTCACGATTCAGCATGCCCAGTGCAACTGTCAAAAAGCCGCGAACGTTGTGCGGTGTGATATGTCAAATTTGTCAGATGAATAACAACTTATTCTTGGGTTACATTTGTGCATTACAGCACAAACTTATGCTGCTCATACTTGGGTTACAAACTTCTTTTTGCTCATAATAATCGTTTTAATACGTTGTATTTTTGTATTTTCGATTGATAACGTCGCTACGCTTCGTCCAAGCACTACGATTACCTGACTACAAGACTTTCCGCGGTAAGCTATTACCTATCATATTCAAAAACTTTATACCCAATTTTTAAATAGAACACGTGTTTGGAATGTTAGCTGCGGCTTTCATGCGTTTCCGTTAATTTGAAAACATTAAGCTATAACTGAAAGTTGATTGTGCTGCTTTCAATAATTTAAGCGCATCAAACCAATTATTGTTAACCACTTCACTACAACAACCTCTTATTGCACGGAAAACACAACACTCATAAATACAGTTTACGTTAGATCATGCAAAGCTTGCTATAAGCTATGTTTGTTTTAAGGGATCCTTCTTGATCTACAGTTTGCCTATGTTCTAATGGTACGTTGGACAGCTCAAATACTGCTAGCCTTGGGTTTTTGTTTATTGTGCGGATGGGTATGTTTGATACACAGCCGACGTTGTACTTTCCCTTACCGAGGTATACCGAACCGGTGAGGTAAATCCCAACCCTTGCGCCTTGAGCCTTCGCTTTAGACATACAATGACTAGACCGATAATGATGCCTAAACCGACTACGATTCCTACCGAAAGTAATGAAAGGAAAATGGCACCTGGTCGCAGAAAGGCGGGCTTCTCATATACCGCATTACTTGGTCCATCGTGTACCGGCTGGTCGCACACTTCGATGTGGGTTAGATCGGACAGGTGTAACGATGTTAGCATGAAGGGAGTTTCGCAACGCGTGTCGTCCTCTTCGTCGTAGTCTGGTAGGTTGGTAAATCGTACAAACTGAAGTACTTGCTGGAGCGAACAATCACAATGCCACGGATTTTGTTCTAGTAACAGTACCTCCAGCGCGTTGTTGTATGTGCTCTCGTCGTGCGGCACTACAGCATCATCTTCTTTTGGTGTGTGCAGGTGTTTTAGATTTGATTGGGATAGATCCAGCTGCGTAAGAGGCGATCAAAATAGGTCACATTATTATCTAGAATACTGGTGTATATTGTGAGAGCGTAAATGCATACCTCTGCCAAGGACGATACGTGTTGCAATACTGTCAAGTCAAACACTTCCAGTGCCGTGTTGTTCCGTCCCGTAAATGAACGTAGGAGTTTAACATTTTGAAATGAATCAATCTCGACGGTATGCAGTATTGACATGCTGCTGACATTTATCCGTGTCAGTTGTTCCAGTGCTAGAGTTTAAATGTTCAACATTAGTAACCACAACAAGTACACTCTAGGTCAAGGTTCCGCATACTCACGATGAACAAAGTTCAGCACTTCGATCGGGTTTTCGGACAGATGTAGAAACTGTAACGATACCAATTGGTATACTGCTTGCGGTATCGTTGTGAACAGATTCCCTTGAATGTACAGTTCGCTGAGCGCCCTCATTTCACCAAACACCGTTTCATCAATATCCGTTAGAGAGGCATATGATAAGTCCAGGTGTTCTAAGTTAACCAGCTGCGCCAATGCCCTCGCCGTGCTGGCCGCTATCTGGCCGAGCGGATTATAGGCGAGGGACAGATGGCGTAAACTGACGATATGCTCAAATGCATCATCCTGCAGTTGCGTTATCACGTTTGCAGATAGATCCAGCTCGTCCAACATTAGTGATACACCGTTCTCCGCTGCATTGTACTGTCCTCGAAAGACATCGCCACTGAGTGAATCACCGGGAAGTTTGTTAAAGCTCAAGTCTACGCGTAAAATATTAGCAGTATCTATAAACAAACCACCAGCAAGGCTTTCCAGATTGCAATGGCGACAACTAAACACCAGGGTCGTGTTGGTGGCGGGAAGCTGTTGTAGTTTGGTAATATTATTAAAGGACAGCGACAGGACAATCTCACGGTCCGGATCGGTTGTAATGAAGCGTTCCGGCCAGCTGCCAATCATGTGCTGAAGGTTTTTTCTCGAGCAGTCCAGCAAGTCGTAGCTCAGGACGGCAGAGGTTTTATTGGCGATCATGCATGTGCATCTGTCACAAATGGTTGTTGCGTCTTCGTAAGTCTCGGCAGACACACCCGTACCAACAATCACCAACAACACAAGTATCTATAGAGGTAAACGGTATAGGTAACGCGCTTGCTGAGGATCAACGGTGATGAATATAAGTTAATATCACTTACGCTGGGTAGTGTTTTCATTGTTTCTCCAGTGCGAACAAACCAATACTATTACTTGCTGCAATTGACTGTTATGCCCCAACTTGGACAGAATGTATACTTCGCCCCTTAACTTTTATGAACCTGATGCATAAGTTACCTTGGATGCCTTATCGGAACATTCGGTTATCTTATCAGGACTGGATAATGTGTTGTCGATAGCAAAGCCTGCGTTGTGTGTGTTGGTAGTAAATTGCCCTGGATGAGCATGTTCTTGTACATTGAAGCCAACAATAGAGAGCAAAACATTGCTTCGAGATTTGTAACAATATGCGTTATTTGCAGTTCTTTTTGAATCCTACCGTACATGCAGACATAAACCGTTGTTCGTACCTCAGCAAAAGAACACGCCTATGTAAAGTGCAAATGATACCGTAGCAACGGTAATCAGTGATCGATTTGTTGAAATAAGATAACGAACAGTTGAAGATATTTGTCACACCGCAGTTATATTTATTTTCAATCTAGATTTTTATGTGAATCTCGTGCATGACGTGGTGTACGTCTGATTTAATTGGAATCATGGCGCATGCTTACAAAATAAGGCTACGAAAAAGAGGTACACGTATGACAGTCAATATTTTCTGTCTCAAGCTCGCTCAAGCTAAAGATATCGTACGGGCACGCAGAAACTAGCAGTTTTTACCCTAGCACTTTGGCTACACAATGTCCACGTCCGGATCGGAATATTCCTCAAACCCGTCACAGTTCGGGACGCCGGAATAGTAGTGGTCGACAGCAGTCACCTCCAGCTGTAACCCATTTGTACACTCTATGCGGAACCCGTTCAGTACATCCAGCTGGCGGTGGTTTTTGTAGGTGTACGTCTCGAACTTGCTGCCGTTGATGGCAAATTTAAACTCTTTCTCCGCTAGCCCAATCGCCAGCTTAAACTGCTGATCGATAATGAAGGGAAAACCACCGGATCGTTCTTCCTGCCGGAAGCTGTACAAAAAAGAGAGGTGAAAATTGAAATCGCACTGAAGAATTTGTCAACAGACGTCGGCCAACTTACTCGAGTGCCTCGGATGCGTGCGAGTTTCGCACGACCACGTAATACGGGTCAAAGCGAGGATTAAAGTGGAGCGCCTGCTTTTTGCTACCGTTTTCGTTAAACTTCAGGATGAAGCCGCCGCGTGGATTTCCGAACGGGATAGCAGTTAGGATTATGATATGACCTTAAGGAGAAAGGTAGTAACCAAGTAAGGCTATTGTTTCTCTCAGTGCTGCTGCTGCAAAAATGGTACACATACCTGGCAGGAATGGTTTAGGAACATCGTTGGAAAAGTAGTACGTACTATCCTCACACTGCAGTGCTGGAAATGGGAAGGGAAAGGATTGACGATGGTCGACGCACAGTACCTGATGAACGTCCTTCGTAATTGTGATGGATTTGATTTCCTCCAACGAGCCTTTTATAGGGAAAAAGCAAATGTGGCTACCCTCGAAAGCGATGTGGAACTGCTGATCTCCGACAAGGATGTATACGGTAAACACTTTACCTTGAGGTGGTTGAACGGATGGGGAATTATGGTGTTAACACTCAGAAGATTCAATGGACAAATACCGGTTCTTACCGGTTACGATCCGTTGCAGCACTTTCGAGGATGGATCGCAATGTTGTTCAGGTTGTTGCCACTGTCCACCGATTCGGACATTACGTACAATCCGTTGATCTTCGTAGCGTATTGAAAGGTGTAGCAGGGCGTCCGACTCGTTGGTCTTGTCTGCCTGAAACCCGATATCGATTCTATTTGGAACAGTCATCGAAACATGGTTAAGTTTAAAAGAGGACACATTACGTTCTTAGCCAGTTGATGTTACCTTTCAGCATCATCGATGGATTTGGCGCGTATGTGAAAGATGTGCCCCGTGGCTACCGGGCAGCTTAAGGTTCCTGCAAATGTCGTCAACATGCTTATTGGTGAAGAAGGTGCCGTGTCGTGCCGTGCCGTGTAGTAACTGTGGTGAGTAACTGATTTACTGCTGACATTCTACCGCTCACCGAAGATGGTTTGTCTTATCACTGCCGAGGTTTATCTGGTAGCTTGTAGCATTTGGATGACGCACACCAACACCGACCGGTATCCAAGTAAAAGGTAAAACACATACACAATTGCACGGATCAACTGTTTGCAACATGCGAGCAGTGAGTCTGATAATATACATTGATTTTTCATCTGATAAAATACCTGTCGCTCTTTAAACTTGCTGTTTCAATAGGGAGGGCATATAGGTAAGATGATAATGCTTGGAAAAAATGGGTTAAACGTTCAAATGGTAAAATTAGCCAGATACGTTTTTTAGATACCTTGAATTTAAAAATAAATCACCATTAATTTTCCTCCATGATGTGATATGTCTGTATGATTTGTATGTAAATGGCATTTGTTTTCCTCTAAGATGTGATATGTCTGTGATTCGGTTGTAGGCAATGTCCGACGATTAATAAGTCTCATATACAACTTGACTCTGATTCTGCTGTTGCGTTGTTTATAAACGATGCCTTACGAATGTTTTAAAGGTGAAACTATTCCTGGCCATCAGTTCTTTACGTTTCCCTCGCTGAACTCCATCCCATCTTCCATGGATGGTACGATGCGGGTGTATAATGCAACGCTCTGGATTCGATTAGAGCTGAAGTTGAAACCGAAAAGTAAAGCAAACAAAGGTGCTGGTGGAATGTCCGGGACGGATAATCACTGGAGCATTCACGGCGGCAACAAGGTGCTGGTGCTGTGGGTTTTCCGCATCATCAACGGGTCGAAGCCGGCGGAAACGATGAGCAAGGAAGAGGTAATGGAAACATCAAAGACATTTCAGTGTTCAAGCGGAAATCTAACAATTTGTTTCTCTTGCAATTGAAGGAGTTCTCCAAGCACACAGAAATGATCGCCAAGCACACCATCCCTCACGAGTCCGGACTCGGTTGGCAGCAGATCGATCTGACCAACGCCGTACGCCAGTGGCACGGCGAGAAGCGCAACGATAGTCTGAAGCTGTTCGTCGATTGCTCGGGCTGCGGGAACAAAATTCGCGTGCACATCTTCGAACACGCCGCCAACCATCACCATCTGCACCATTTCGCACGCATCGGTCTGTACAGTAGCCGGAAACAGAAGCCACTGGTAATGATGGAGGGAGCGCCACGTTCGATGGTAAAGGCAAAGCACCCGAAAAGCCAGGAACGCAAGGTTGCGTACGGTGAGGGCACGGACGATGACTACAACCGACCGCATCTGTTTGTAAGTTTGGCCACGACTCAGGTCCGGCGGCTGCGTCGCCGTGCGCTGGACTGTACCGGCGCACCGAATGAACAGTGCTGCAAGCAGAAGTTTTACGTCGACTTTAAGGCACTGAAGTGGGACGATTGGATTATCAGACCACACGGGTACTATGCGAACTACTGCAAGGGTAGTTGCCATCTGGCGGATAAGTTTAGCTCTGAGTATCATTACGTGATTGATCAATACCGTCGGCAGGGTAATGCGGGAGGGCGGGGTTTGGGCAAGATGCATCACAAATCAGGTGGGGGTGGTGCGGGTGGTTCTGGTAGTGGGGCTGGGTTGGCTGGCATACATCAGTGCTGTGCGCCGGTAAAGTATTCACCGATGTCGCTTATATTTTACGGACCGGACGGGCGCATCATCAAGCAGGATTTGGCCAAAATGATCGTGGAGGAGTGTGGCTGCCCGTAAGTTGTAATGCCAGAAAACTGTGCCAGAATAACGGTTCTCTTGGCTAAGAGAAGCTGGTGATAAAGTTTGTGCGTGAATTTACAATAAGCGATACTTAATAAATTTTTCGATTAACGTACAGACGTTGATAAACTGAGTAGGCCTATATTGCATGTCTCCTGAACGTTCTTTGAAGAAGAAATCCATGCTGTTTAATTTCCATAGTCTGAGGGCAGTTTCATTAGCATTGAAAAGAACTACTCATTATCACGTGTTAAATTGCCGTTACGATTTAAATTTCTTACACGTGCGTGTAAACAGCGCTTCATACCATCGAGAGTGATAAAGTGCTCGAATCTCTCGCATAAACCAACATCATAATGTCAGCAAACAATACCAACTCACACACACACACACGCAAACACACACATAACCGTATGACTGAAATAGCAAGTTTTGTTTCCTTTATTTTGAGTGTTGATTATGTCCAACATTCTACGCTCGGGGTGGTAAGTTGTAGCATAAGGAAAACAGTTTCAAGCTTGGCTGGGGGAAAAGGGATGAGAAGAGGCTAAATTTTAATAACATTTGCAAAACAGTTGGGAGTGACAATGCGTACGAGGTAGTTGGGTGTGTGTAGAGAAAAGCGCAGTTAGCAGAGGGCCAGTCAGCAGCAGCTCTGATGGTGATTCATACCAGAAGCAACAGCAAGCAGCAGTTGCAACAATAACACTAGCGAACCTCCTGTAGTTGCCTTCGTCCAGCCGTCGATCGACACCCCTTTCCATCCACAATCAAACGCTGCTAATCAACCTCGCCAGCCAGCGATGGAGAAGGTGGAGGAAATCAAGTACAAAGTGCTGGAGCTGATCAACAAAAAGGTCGGTATATCGATGGGTGTGGGTCGGTGTGTACGAAAGTATGTACGTGTGTGTGTGTGTCGATCAGCTGGATAACAACTTTTACCAAACCCGCCACCATACCATATCACATGACAATTCGATTCTAATGTTCTGATTCATTATTGCAGAAAGAGGTAAAGATTCCAAAGATGGGCTTCACAGATTATTATGTGCACCAGCAGCAGGTAGCTCGTGTAGCAGCAACGCCTACGTCGGCAGGGCCGGCAAAAGCTTCCAACCATACTGTTCCCTCGGCAGCGTCCAGCAGCAGCAGCAGCAGCATGCCACCGTACGATTGGGCGGAGGAGATATCTGGCGAGCGGGGAACGCACGGCGAACAGGACGAGCTGACGGCCGCCTCCGATCAGGAAGTGCTGGAATCAACCGAAGCGATCTACTTCGACGGTGGTAGCAATACGGGCCTGCATGAGCTGCGCAAACTGTCCGAATCCGGTCAACTGCTTGATTGTGGTTCGATCGAACAGTCGATGGGTGTGCTGCGTCGGCAGCATCGCGTAATCTCGAAGAAAGTGCTACAGCTAATTCTCGAGCAACGGACCGCCTGCGATGCGGAGTTTCAGCGCATCCGCGAATCGGAACGACTGTTGCGGGATACGATAGCAATGTGTCGCACGGCACGACTTAAGCTAGACACCTCGAAACTGTTGCTAACTACGACCAATCTGGAAATATTAGCAGCGTACAAGAAGCGCCAAACGTTGGTGAATCTGTTGCGAACGCTAAACGCACTGAAAAGCATGCGATCGATCGATCAACGGCTACAGCGCCGGCTAACGGACGCAGATTACGGTGGTGCGATTGCGATACTGCTCGAGAATAAGAATCTTTCGCAACGTTTTCACGAGTACCGGTGTGTGGAATCGTTGTCGCACAAGCTGCAGGACACGCTGCTGCTCACCGAGGTACAGCTGGAGAGTGTGCTGGGTGAGATACCGTCCGAGTTTGAGCCGGCCCGTTACCAGAAACTGCAGGAAGCGTACCAGCTGCTCGGGAAGCAGCTGATAGCGATGGATCAGCTGCACATGAACTTTGTCTCGTCGGTACATACGGCCGCATTCACCGTGCTGCGTCAGCACATGGAAGTTAGCGTGGAGGAAAGCAAAAAGCTAACGTACGAGCAGATGTGCGAGTGTGTACCGATGGACCGATACGTGCACTGCTTGACGGCACTGTGCCGGACGTTCTGGAAGATACTCGTGTCGTATCATCAGATACGGTGCTGGCATCAGAACCGCTGCCTATGCGAGAAAGCCCCCGTCGAGGACGGTGATACAGCGTCGGATCGATCGTCGGCCAGCTTTCAGCAGGAATACATCCGCCAAAAGCTGGAAAGTGGTCAGTTTCGTTTGTGGAACGATATACAGTCGAAGATTTGTGTGTTTATCGGTACCGGGCGACTGTACGCGCTCAAATACGACCAGTTCGTGCAGATACTGGCAATTGTGCAGCGACTGAAGAAGGTGGGTGTGGAGTTTTGCGAAAGCCGGTCGGAAAAATTGCTCGGTGCGATGCAACTGCAAAGTATGGAGTTTTTCCAGCGGTACCATGCATCCTGCCTGGAGGAGATTGGGTTGTTTTTCGATCACGAGGTATGGGTACCGATTGGGAGCTTTCACGATGTAACACAGCTTCAGGAGTATCGCAACTTTCGCCACGCATTGGCACGTACCGTGGATCGTGGTGGTTCATCGGTGGTGGCGGCTCGCACCAGCCCAGCCGGGACAGAGCTGCTTCCGGACAGTGCTTCATCGTTGCATTCGCAGGACGAAAGCTCGCTCTATGGCTCTTGTGGGTATTTTTTACGTTTTACCGAGAAAAGTTCGCCCTTTGACGGTGGGTTCGATAGTACGATGCTGGAGGAGGATATTCTGGCGGGGATTGCGGACGAATCGTCCTACTACTGTTCGGAGGATAGCAGCGACAATAATGAGCAACAGTCGGCCGGATCACCGGGGTCTCCAGGGCACGCAGCATCAACGCAACTGCAGCCACCCACCGGTGCGCCGATCGTTGTCGTTAACACATCGCTTACCGTGTTGCGCTGTATCGGGCGGTATCTGTACTTTTGCAAATTGCTACACTCAATCACACCCCACATCGTGCGCTCGATGGCGGAGCTGATCGATTACTATCTTTACTCGGTACATGACCTTTTCTCCGCGGATTTACCCGTACCACGTGATAATCTGTCCAGCGGGCGACTGCGAGCTGCGATGCAGCGTATACAGGCGGAACTGCTACCAAAGCTGCGGCGTGTTTGGCCCCTGTCGGATGAGATGGTACGGCCGGATCTTACCGATCCGGACACACTGTACGGGCTGCAGAAGCGCATTGTTGCGTCGGAAAGCTGTGTTACGCTGGTCGCCCAGTTCCGGCAAATGGAGAGTTATCTAGGTGGATTGCTTGGAGGCGGCACTACGATAACCATACAAGGGAGCGGTGAGGGGGAGGATGGTTGGACACAGGTGGCGTTGCGTGAATATCTCGTGCGCACCACGGAGTACGTGCCGGATGTACGAAAACTCATCTTTATGTGTTCGACGGCGCGTGTGATCGATCTGCAGGCGGTACTGAACGCGATGGCCAAAGTAAAGTGGGACGTTAATCATGTGAATGTGCAACACTCACCATACATCGATACCATCAATCGGGTGAGTGTCCGTGTGTGTGTGTGTGTGTGTCTGCTATTGAAAAAATTCATTTTCTTTATATGATTTTTTCTTATCCACCTAAGGGTATACAATACTTTGCTATGAAGCTGGAAGAACAAACGTCCACCGTGATGCTGCCGCCGGATGTGCTTTGGGACAGCTTCGTGCACGTACTGACGCATCTACTCGTCGAGGGGTAATGTTTTATTTTGAACAGTGACACTTGTCACACATTATGTTGGGTCTCGGAATCACACGGATTCTTACAACTAATCTTTTAACAGATTCTCGAACGCTAAAAAATGTTCAGCCGGTGGGCGGGCATTGATGCAGCTCGACTTTACGCACTTCTGGTCCCTGCTGGAGATTGTGTCGGGCGGTAAACATCCCGAGCACCGGGCGTACGTCGAACAATACGTGAAGGCGTACTATCTGCCGAAGGATCTGCTGGAACAGTGGTTGCTGGAACCGCACGGCTACTCATCGAAACATTTGGTCGGGTTGGTGCAGTGTGCGTGCAGCAGCGACAAGAAAGCACGCCAACGGTTGCTAGCACTCGTCGAATCGGGGACTGGATCCGCTACCACCAACAATAATTCATCTCCCACCCAGCAACCGTCCGGGGACAGTTCGACGTTGAGTGCTGATGGTCCGAGAAAGGACTACTAATTGATCTGAATCTAAATTTGCGATCTGTTTTCCCCCCCATTCCTTATGTGTTGTTACGTTATCCTTCCATTAGCTGTAGAGATGTCTATATATTTGGTTATTTATATTTGTATTTAGTTATTTTTTGTAGTCTAATTTCTATCATCAATGTCCGGTCTCGCACAGTAGTTAAGGACCGAGCAGGGTTCAGAACTCAAATGAATCGAAGCTTCTGCTTCGAAAAACTGGCCAAGGTTAGACGGGTTTCATAAAGAACAACAAAGTAGTAGGGATGCTAGGAAGAACAAGAATCTATTTATATAATTTTCAATATGACCGCTAGAGGCCGTTTTGTCAGAACAAAAATCTAATCTCGAACAAAACTCATGACCTTGATTTACTAATTTGTTAGTATTTTCGATAGCATTGTTGTGCTCCTCTTCAAAGTCCTCTCTTTCTCTGTATCTAGCTTTCACTCTCTAATTGCAATAATGTATGCTCATCGTTTGTACGTTAGTTACTTATTTGGCGACTTGTTACATGCTCATCCGAGCTGCTTATACGCTGCAAGTATTCCGGTTCCGAGTGCTAAACGAAACGAGCTTATGACAGTACCCTACCCGGAATGAAGTGGCTTGTCTAAGGCGCAGATATTGTCCCTTCTGTATTCCTTGCGTTTACGTTTGTTCTCGGAACGTATTCTACAGCGAATCTTATTTAATTGTAAGCTAACACCTGATGAAATAAAAAGACAGTATTGGTTGAAAACACGAGGTAAATGACAAACAATAACGTTTTGTTGAGTTGATTTATTGAATTATTTGTCACTAGGCGTTTCATAGTGTTGTCTCACTAAACAAAAGTTGTGATACATTTTTATAAGCATTAACCAACGTTCAGTTGAACCCTTTTCTAGCTATTTTATTATTTGTACCAAATTACTACTTGCGATACCGCCATACTTACAGAGATCCCATCTGGTCAAACGACTTTGTGCTCCTCGGGTTCTATAAAATGCGTTTTTGTTTCCATCCTTCCTAAAACAGGTTATTTCAATCGTTTACATGTATATTTCCTGTAATCTGCAGGCCACAGTAGTGTTTAGGACATATTTTTCTGCGGTTTGCCATTTGTACGTTGATATTTGGTACCCCGTACCAAGGGGCCTATACTTATGTTAATGCTGACAAATGGATGATGGATAATGGATCGCCCCAGCGAAGAAACGGTCCGGTTTTTTGTTATTCCGCCCTTAAGCTCAGACATCTGTGGTTTGGTTTAATATGTTTTTATTACGTGCGCACCCTAAGTTCTAACATTATCTGCACAGTATCTGATCAATTGACCTATGCGAAGCTTGTTCGGTGGTAAAAAACACAGTGTTAGTGTGTAGTTTTGTATGTCTTGCAAAGAACCTTTACGTGTTTTTCGTTTTTATAGCTTCCAAAATCCTACCCGCCAATTGCCGGGGCAGTAAAGCCCGAACCACACCCAACACGAAGGATGGTGGCTGGTGGCTTTCAGAGATGCAGTACAATCGGACGTCGAGCAACGTTAAAGCCTAAATTGAAATAACAGCCTATAAACAAAACTAAGAAAACCTCATCACAAAGCGTACATACATGTATACCAAAGGCAAACATCGGATCTGCGGTGTGCTGTGTTTTAGTTGTACGTTTGGCGCATATGGGTGCTTTTTATATTTCTGCCTGATTTATGGCCGCCCATAAGTCACTTGTAAAGAGTTGTAGAACAACAGTAAACCAAACAACAACAAAAATGGAAAGGAACGGTTGGTACGAGGCGTACTGGTGCTGCGAAGCGTACGCGTTGAAATTATAATAATTAGATCAAAGCCGATGATGGTCTGACAGCGCCTGCCAAATAGACCATCAGGAGAGACAAAAAACTGATTCCTATAAAGAAAAGACAACAACATGGAAGTTGTTCCGTAACTTGGGCAACAGTAGACACGAGCACAAGCGGCTGGTTGTGTTGTGCGTACGTTCTAACCTTCTAAGAACACCAACCAACCATAGACATGTACTTTGTTTGTTTTCTTGGTGCAGTTTTGAGGCTTGTCCATAAAAGCGTAAATTGAAGCCGAACATGGCACATCGTTTGATGTTGAGGGTAATTGTGAAGTGCGATGAAGAGTGCAAATTGAAAAGATTAGAGAATTTTGCATTCGCTGTTATCCGTTTTCAAACTCTCGGCTAAATCAGGCCAAAAGTTCCATTTGGCCAAAAGTTCCATTTGTCAAGTTAATGGTGCATGTTGAATTCGAGATCTTGGAGCGTCTGGTTTCAGGCGTCAATTATTCAACTCCTATATAATATATCTCTGGAACACCTTGATATCGGCTTAAGCGACCTCGTGAAGATTACATACGTTTTGTCGCAAATCAGATCGTGAAATAATCACTCCATTAAAATTCGCCTAATCTGTGCTCATAAAACCCCATTTACAAATCTGCTTAATTTAACCCAGAAACCCACCAACTGGCTCGGTGTGGTCGCACCGGATCGTAAATTCAACCGGTACACTTCATCCATCCCTACGCACCTTGTGGTCGCGCATTGGAGTGTGAGTAGTAAAATGGAAATAAAAAAAAAAGAAAACGGCTGACATCAATTAGGGAACAGAAAGGCCTCCCCGGGGATTGTCTTGTGGCACATGTCACTCGGTACGGAACGTGGCATGATATTCATATTTATTGATTCTTGCCCGGTGTGAAGTCGGATGGCTGATTGTGATTGTTGCCAATGGTCAGTTAAAGGGTTTCCGCGTGCGTGTACGCGTGTGTGTGTGCTTCGGGGCGCATTTGCATGATCTTCTGAGGCGGCATTAAATGTAAAAGCACTTATACGTAAAGCGCACTTCTCGAAGCGCTACTGTCAACGGGAAGCGGCCGCGAGCAAGTAGCGAATTTATAATCCATATACGCACGCACCCGAGGATTTGTGCGTCGGGGAATCGTAAAAACGGTGACCCGTCTTAATGCTCGGACGCCCGCATCGAACGCTTTCAATAAATGTTAAATCCGTGGTGTTTTGCATTAAAGACGTGGCACATGATTTGCATGTGCTACCTGGGATCAATTACGATTGCTCTATATGTTTTTTCGCTTCCCATAGATGCCTGGTGAAGGATATTAAGCCGGTGGCTAGAAGGTGGACATCTAGAGCTTCCTACGCATGCCTAACTTAAGAAGCGTATTAGCTTCCTAGTGCTGCGTACGATCCTGGCTTTCCAAAAACAGCATTACATCAGCATTCCTCACGAAGGTACTAAAAGTTTACGACCATAAGTACCTGGAGAATGTGGCCCGTGCTGTGGAGCTTTATTTTCCAACGCAGAATAACCGTAATCGGAGCAATGGGTGAGCCTATTTTATCGTTCCTTCTGCGACATCGATGTAATCCGTCTCTTCCTTATGCGTGCGTATCTACACAAATTGCGTCCGCTTTGCATCTTTCAGAGCATCATCTGACCTGTTTGCTCGGAGTATGGAAAAATCCGCGCTAATCGATCAGATGCGGGTGTCGTACTGCTAAAAACTTACCAGTCCGGTTAAATTCCTTCCGACGTCCACACAGATGATTCATTGGTGCAATGAGATTCCTTGAAGACTTCTAGCGAGAGAGATGATAAACTAGTACTGTTTGAAACGGTGTACCAAGAGATATGTGGAGACACTCCATGAAAGGTACTCTATTGTGAACAGCGATAAAACAGCTAATTGGTAGCTTCACACTAAAGTCCTGCGATGTCTCCGATAGTTAGTCTCGGTCCAATGCCAAACCCCGAATGACTCGAATGTCTGCGATAGGCTGCGCCTTATCGTCAGGCTCGTCTTTCATTGTGGTAGCCGTCTAGCCGGGCCAGTATAGTCATTACGGACTTGCGAAGTTCCACGGAAGTTGTCGCGCCGCACGTCGGACGGTGCGAAAGTTGAACGAATTGCTCGATCTCTGGCCAACGGAAAAGCAGCAAAGGCGCCCGCCGGCAATGTGTCGAAGATTCGCAACGTCGGGGCCGAAGGGCAGGTCCGTTGTCACCAATGAAGGTACCGATCGCTTATTAATGTGCAATAAACCGTTTTGTGCAATCAGGCGTTCAGGTACAGGGTTACTTGACTCTTGTTTACGAACTTTTTTTGTGTGTGCACATACATGAGCCGAACAGAGTTGCAATGAACAACAGTTTTAATTGCACCGCTTGGGTTGGTGTTGGCAGCAATCCCCTGCAAATGCAATGGGTGATACCCTCCGCAGCACAGCGGGTACTTATTACCTGTGCCGTGTGACAGTGTGTGATTAAATATGCAAATAATGCGCGAAATAATGATGTTACCACTGATTGTAGTGGCTTTAATTGATTAATTGGAACTGGTTGGCGCCTCTTCCACGGGCGCAGGATGAGAGATCTGATGGCTAAATGTCTCTGGGATGCCGAATTTGTAACTCGAAAGGGGATGCGAGAACGCGAAGAGGAGTACAATGAAGATCCAGCCTGCCACGCAAGGAGTGCTGCGAACCGTGCCCGGTACGAAACTGGTTTCCTGGACGGCTGCGGATGAACGAGGTGCAGTAAATTGGACGGCCCTGCCCAAAAGTTAGTGGCAACCGATGGCTGCCGATTAGGGTACGTGCCAGCGCACTTTAAAGACTTCTGCTCGGTGTTTATGTGTGAGTGAGAATGTGTGCTTTTGTTCGTTGCGTCTGATTGTTGTCGAGTCGATCAAGTTGTGCACAAAGAGTGCTGGTTCACCCTCGGGATCCTCTCGGGATTTGCTCGGGTGTATCCTCGCACATCAACGCTAAGGCTATCAATTTTGCGAGCTATTTTTAGTACGCACCGCCATCAGAAAAGGTCATCCGATACGTGGTTTCGGTGGAGTGCGGAACTTCATACCACGCCTGATCGGTGCAAATTATCATAATTCAAAAAAATGCTTTGGAATAACATCCGTACGGGAGCGGAGGGTTTGCGCTGCGACGGGCTTAATCCCAACCGGACCGACCGCATGACGGGAAGTGGCCATTACCCGCTAAGAACGGCAGAAAAACAAACGCACGCGCATAATGGTGCTGGCGTAAAAAGCACCATGCCGCAAAAAACCGTCCAGCCAGAAGACGAACGTAACGCAAAGAGGACCCACCCGGGAATGCTACCTGTAGTTAAACAGGTCTGGCGAGCCACCTTGTTTGCGATACTAGCTTATTAAACGTGTAGCAACAACCATTTTGATATAGAAACCAAAGAGCGAGCTAATAGAACGATGGCGATCTATAGAGGGAAGGAAAAACAAAAGCGCCCGGGACTACGGCTGGACAAATCTTTGCTGGTGAGACACACACAACATGGCGACGGTTTCCCCCCCCCACCCCTTTTATCTGTGGCTGTACCGTCCCTCGTCACAGGCTGATGAGTTTTCGTACCTGCAGATGCTTGCAGGGTACTGTTTGGACAGATTCTTTCAGGCGTCACACGATCATGAGTGTTTCCGATTCAATGAGCTAGAAGCAACTTGTCGTCGTCATCATCCTGTTTGACATTTGCGCAGTTAGAAGAACATGAGAGGTCTAAGCTAAGCCTGAATCCTGCAACAATTTGTGCCGTGTATGAGCGATGAACTGGAGTTGTTTGAAGCACACACAACAAAAGCATCACAACTGCGGGAGGGCTTAATGTGACTGTAAATTCGTTCGCAAAATCCATTGCCAATCACGCATGCCAGCATGCTCTGTAATATAACACAAAACCGATCTTGTCGTTCGTCAAGAAGAAACATCTAAACGGACATTATTGTAAGCAGTGCACATCGTGGGTACAGTTTATGGGCGCACAGGTTTTATGGATGGCAAGCGCTGGCAATTTGGGTGTTCCTCGGTGTGGACTTCCTCGAGGCAGAAGTTGCACAGCGTTTATCAACATTTTCACACCCAGCAGGCGTCTGTTGTCCGATTCGCAAACCACCGCAGGTGGCATCGTAAGCACTGCTAATGGCGGTCATCGTTCAAAGACCACACGCGGCAAACACACATACATTAGGGAGCGAAGCAGTGAACAGAGGCATCACAACTTCTGTGCTTGTGCTGGGTATTAAACACGCATCCTGGGGCACGCGAAACCATCGCGACGGTACCATCGCAAAAGGAGGTATTAAGAGGTTTATTGAATTATCGAATTATCGCCAATCGCATAATGCATCCTGGTCCGGTACAAGCTTTTACGTGACGCTGCAATGGGTAAAGAAGTTTTGCTAGGTCTTCGTTCGACGGATGCACACCCAAGCGATTGCGATTTCCTGCATCTTCAATTGATCATCACTGGTAGATTAGCGAACGGTCAGTGAACTCACGCGCAGATTGTCAATCATTTTGTTGCCGGGCCGTTGCAATTGGGTCTGCATTGTTTACGTAACCAGTTTTCGGTATGTCCTTGACCTTGGTAAGCTGGCCTGATCGAACTGTCGAATGCAAGGGTTGTCGGAGGTGGGAAATCAGCACCAGAAGTTCAATGTACGCAAATGCAAGCGTAACAGTATTGACAAAATGGAGCAACATTTTGCATAAGGTACACATCGAGCATGTACACCAGTCGAGCTCAGTGCTCACGTTGTCCTTGCCCGAAAGAGCATCGGAGAACCATCGGGTGAGCTTGAACTTGAACTCCTTCCTTGCAGCAATCTCTCACTTGCAGCACAGCTGTGATGCGAAGACACGTTTCGTCATAATCGACGCATGTGCGGTGAAAGGAAGTCGCCGCACAGTTGCCTGACGGTCCTCGACGGGCTGGAGGATCTCTTGCGCTCGTAAATGGCGCTACACGCAAGTCCACTACAATGCAATGGTGTGTTTCAGGGTTTTTTGATTTCTTTTCGCTGATCCTGTTTCGCAGCGCTGCAATCATTCGTTGCTATGCGGGATAGGCATTTGGGATAATGGACATCCCGTCCGTCGGTATCTACCGCGTTACGCACGCTCGCTCTCAAGAGTCATCCGATAGGTGTATTGGCCTGTAGGATATTGGATTGGGACAGCAACTAGTTTAGTTGCGCTGCTGCGTTTGTTTGCTCTCCTGCATGTTACAGGAGTTGGCAAGTGCACACTTCTCATATTTTGCTAGCTTAGATAGGCAACATTAATGAACGTTATGACAAGAGAGTTGAGTTGACATCGTGATAAGAAAGTGCCGAGTTTTTACACTTTCCCACGGGTTCGCACGGTTAGTGTCCACTATCACGGCTGGCACCGAGAATAGTTTCCTTACCCACCTCTGTGCTCTGCAGATTCCTTTCCGAACCTCCGAAGAGACGGTATCGATGGTTCAACTGTAGAGTGCTCGAGTAGATCGCTCATGTGCGTGCGTGCCTGTGTGAGTGTAAGTCAAGCGATCGATCGCACGCGAGTGCGATCAGCCGCAACACATCGTTCGCGGTCCGTAGTGCTCGGACATCAGGTATGTGTGGCGTGTGGCGGTGTTGTGCGCTTTGCCAGTTCTTGCCTTCTCTCGCTCTCTGTCGCTCACACGCGTCTAGATCACACGCGAACGCCATTCCATCGTAGCTTCATCTTACTACCCCCTTTCCGCATTCCTAGCAGCTTCCCACCAACGAGCAGTGTCCGGACCTGCAGCGGACCTTCACCACCGTATAGGAGCGGAGCAGAACGAGAACGCGCGAACGAAAAGACCTCACCGTTTGCTTCCTCCTGCTTCGGCTGCCTATACGCCTTGTACGCCCTCTGCTGGTGGCTGAGGCCCCGGCCCGGGCAGCCCGAACCGCAAACGTTCGAGCTCGTACACTAGTGACAGGTGTGGCGATGGTGGTGGGGTCGGTGGGGGTGTAGCCCGCTCAGCACCAACCAGCCAGCAGCAGCAAACAGCAGCATGCGGTGGCGAGAATGGAAACAAAATATGTATATCGTGCCAATTTAATTTCTGTTTCACTTAGCATTTGTCAGTGCTGAATCGTCCGCGCTGTAGAATAGATGCCTCGGGATCGCTCCGAGCCGCAGAGGAGTACTCGCGCCTGTTATCGCTTTGTTGCGGCGAGGTTCGGATTCATGTGCTTGAGATCGGAAATACGCGAGAAAGGTGTGCTTGGCGACCGCGGTACGTTAGCCGGCAAATAGTGGATCTATACTGGAGTGAAGCGTACCGACTTACCCGGGTAGTCCTCAGTGGCCGTTCGACACCGACACCGAAGCCTCATATACCGGTAGCCCTTTACCAATCAACCGAAACCGAGAAGATATAGTGGCGCTTAAGATCTGGACCAGATTTTTGGGGAATCCGTATCCGTGTACCTATCTCCAATAGCTGGGGCATATATTATCTGGAAGGCTCTCCGGCAGCACATCAATCAAACCTCATTAACGTGTACGACGCGCTCAACCTTGGCAGGCGACGATCGGGATCATATTTGGAGGATTGTTTCGCTTGGATCTGTGCTGAGGCTGGTCGGTGCAGAATGCAATATGGTTGGGCCCGCGCACTGTTACGCTATTAGGGTGACGCCTTGTGTCTTCTGGTCGGAGCAGCTAGTAGAAGCACATCCGGAGCAGCAGAAGCTGATCGTGTTGCTGTCGTGGTGCTTAGACCATTTGCAGCGTACCCACTTCCTAGCGGTTACCTGCTAAGCTATCAAGAATGCGATGCATTAGCGTCCGGTCGGAGACTGTGCCAGCGGTGGCTCAAACAATCGACAGTGACAAACTGTAACAAACAAACATAGAACAGAAGCAATTGTGTTTACGCGTACGTGACAGTGTAATCCTTAGTGTAATCCTTTCGTGCTTCTTGTTGCGCTTGCTTGTTCTCACCGTCACCCTACATTGTGCACCCCGTGAGAGCGATAGGTAGTAAGCGTGTGTATACGTGTGCGTATATCTAAGTGTGTGTGTGTTAATATTGGTTCAAACCGTACAATCCGGGATTTTTGAGCCAACGAAAAACGACGTTTCAGTTCTTTGCCGTGCTTCCTCAACTCGTCTTAAAAGAACGGGAAGTATTTTGGTGCCAACAGAAGGAAACATTGAGTGCCAGCAGAAAAAAAGGAAGAAGGAGTGAGCACACACACAAACACACACACACACACACACCCATCCTTCTGGATTTGTTCTGCCATAAAGCAAAGCGGAAGAATTAACGGCCATAAACGACAAAACTTGGGGACCCACGCGTCCTCATCAGCCCGCAACACACACAGAGAGACACGGGACATTGCACGATCTCTACCCAGCCCTGCACTGCTCACTCACTCTACTCGCATCCGCATCACACAACACGCAACAAGGCACCGCCGGGAGGATGGAACAGATCGTTACCTCGATTGTCTGCTTTTTAATGGTAAGTTTGATTGGTAAGAAACCTGACACTTGGGTGGTGGGATTTTCCTGCTGGACACCGTCCAGAAAATACCCAAACGGACCAAGAACAATCCGTGGGAAATCACGGCTGATGACGGTGATGACTCAGTCGGATGTGGTTGACTATCCACAGGCGAAGATTCCGCTCACCATGGGTCTGTGTGTGGCCGCCCGTGGACTTGTGCCGTTTCCAAAAAAGGCGAACCAAGCGTCGGGTTCCAAGATCTTCTAGAAATCTAGACTTTTGGAGACACTAAACTTTCTCCACCTCCGGTGGGCCATACGCATTTGTTTTTTTTTTAACGGGTGTCGGTGTCGACAATGCTGTTACACACCTCGGTGCGTTTTCTAGCTTGGTGCGAAACACGCAAACCCTCGCGCAAAATGTGGCCGCGCGGCTTTTGTGCGCCATTGACATCAATTAGTGTGGAAGGCACAAGACCTCTAATGTCTCTAATGCCAGCGTGCGGTTTTGGTGTCCGAGACCGCCGAGATTGCCCTACCTTTGTCTTGTGCACTGGTTTTTTTTTCGATACAGTGACAGCTGACAGGTTGACATTTCGGAGGATCGGAACATGTCCACCGGGATACATATTACGTCCGGCGGGGCGAAGAAGATCTAGCGAGCAACCTTGCCCTAGCAACATGGCCACCAGAAGAAGACCTGCCAGTTCCGATCGGTTCCGGCCGAGCGCCCGCCGAGTCCTCGGAATGTTTTGTGCCGGACGCGTTGACGCGGGGATGCAACATTCTTGCCCGCACATCGCTCGTGCATATGCACTAGGGTTTGTGTGAATGTGTGTGTGTGTGTGTTTGGCGGGTGAAAGCATACGCCGGTTGCATGCGCAGCATTGCGATGCATGCAAGCGTGTCCTAGCCGTGACCTTCTGCTGGCCAGCTGAGCTGCGTGTTTCACAAAACCCTACCAGTGGTCCGCAGGTAGGAAAAGGCCCTGTGTGGCATCGGCTTCATGGCGCTTGGAGACCCTGCACACTTTGCATCACATTCCACAGTTGTTTGGAACGCAACCGGGTAGGACATTTATAGGTTTTTTTTTTCGCACACACTAAACAATGAACACCGAAAATGAAGGGTAC
Organism: Anopheles maculatus; assembly: GCA_002091835.1. Classification (NCBI taxonomy): domain Eukaryota; kingdom Metazoa; phylum Arthropoda; class Insecta; order Diptera; family Culicidae; genus Anopheles; species Anopheles maculatus. The sequence continues at coordinate 95,753 of KZ061898.1, forward strand.
GAAGGCTTCCGACGATTCGAACTATCGTCCAGGGAGTTCTCAACTTCTTAAGTTGAGCTGTATGTGCGTCTTCAACACCCTTCACCAGCCGGGGTGCCCTGATAATGAAAGGTTCCTGGTACCAAACGGTTTGTCTGAGGATTCGAGGCAGGTAGTGTTTGTGTGTGTGTGTGTGTGCGAGTGCTTTTTTTATTTATTGTGCGAACGGTAAGCAGTTAACGCCACCCGGCCCAACGGAACGTGTCCGTTCTGGTTGTTTTTGTTGGTGTTTGCTGGTTCGTTTCGTTGGTTGGTTGGTGTTGCCCCGTTCCGTTCAATTGGAGGAGCTTGGGTGCTGCCGCGCGAACTAATTAGTATTCAACCTTGATCTTATTTTCCCTCGTTCTTCCCCACCCCGTAGCCTTCCCCAACTTACCGCCCGGCCAAAAGGGAAACAGAAATGGCTCAATGGATCTGATCCCTCCCGATGTGTGTGGTTCATTGATTTTTTGTGTTGGGTTCTTGGAAGGAATTTTCGTTTCTTCGCTAGTGCAGACAACTACCACAGTGTGTATGTAAGGGCAGAACCGTCTGTTTCGGTTTTCACGCGAGCGCGAGTACGCGCGGGTGGAGTGACTTTCACTTTTCCATTCCGCTTTGCTGTATTGCGGTGGATAATCTGTTTTTTGTTTTGTTTTGTCAATCATAAACACATGCGGTGTTAATGTGCGGCAGCGTAGAACGTACGTGATGAACACTTGCCGCGAGAATGATCGAACGAAACGGCCAGCATAGCGTACTATCTGAAAGTACTTATTTTGGGGCGTTGGTTCTCCATGCTGTGAGCACACCATTTTTTAAGACACTGGACAGTCAGTTGGTCCAGGTACGTCATCCGTCAAAGGTGGTAGGATCACGTGATCGATCGGTGATCACGGTACATATGTCAGATATGACGAGGAAACAGTTACGGAGCCGATCAGCACTAGTAGTGTGACAATCGATACGACAAAAAAAAAAAACGAAACCCCTGCTGAAAACCTGAATGGGAAGGGAATGCAAAGAAGGCAAAAAACAAACTGGATCAATCCAAGTTACAGTCAAGATTCTGGGTCTCCCCCCTAGAAAGGGTGGCACAGAGAGTGGTCGAGCGGGCGCGCGAGCGCTGGAGAGCGAGTGACAGCGGTGCGAGGTAAATCTCTGGTCGGAATGAAAGAGGTCCCGTCCTATTGTCGAGCCATAGCCGAATGCGCTGAATTAGAACGCAGAGGCGTGTTGCAGTCGTACGCTGTTTCTGGACAAGTTTGCCAGTCCCGCCCGACGGTTGGTCCGGCCCCCTCTCTATACTGTACCCCGGGGTGGTGTACAAGAGCAAGAGCGAAAGCTTGGCTGTGAACTTGAAAGGCAATACAGGTTTGGTGTGTCCCGAGACTGCACTGCTGGGTCCGGTGTCAACCACAGCGACAGTAGTTGTGGCCGAGCAGCTTCAATTGTGTCCCAAAAATCACACTACAGCGTGTCCAGATAGCGTGGACGTACTCTTACCAAGTTCTGGCGAGCTTTCACTGTGCATACCTGCCGTGAGAATCACCGTGGAGCATGATTCGTGATGACATCAGCGTGTGACGCACCGGGGTGACACGCGCCACCGATGTTAGACCGATTGGAAGCAGCTAGGAAGTAAATGCTACCAGGACCTGTCAGACGATCTTGTTTCCGTCATGATATATTGGTTTGGATTGCCTCCAGGTTTCTAGGCCCGACCTGCTACTAGCCACTGTGCCTACATTACGTAACTCCTTGAGGACTCACATGTACGCACACCGGTCAGCCACGCTCATCGCCCGCAGGTGCGTCAGTGGTTGTAACTAATTTGCACCCCGGGAGCACTAAAGCTATCTCGCTATCTTATCGCAAAATCTTTCGCAGCCGACAATGGTGGCGCTTGCGACTCTTTGCGACGCACCCGACAAGGACCCCGACAGCAACAGGTGAGCGGGAGCCGTTAAATGGAGCGATAAACACCGCTCGGCAGTGTCGGTCTGAGTCGTGTGTTTCTCACGGTCCGCCACGGGTGAGAACACTCCCAAAATTCCTTATCCTTCTGCCGCCAAAGGGAAGTTTGCGTAGCAGAAACTACAACCGACAGGGACAGAGAGGGAGATTGAGGTGATAACTTTTCCATTCCGCTTTGCTGTATTGCGGTGGATAATATGTTTTTTGTTTTGTTTTGTCAATCATAAACACATGCGGTGTTAATGTGCGGCAGCGTAGAACGTACGTGATGAACACTTGCCGCGAGAATGATCGAACGAAACGGCCAGCATAGCGTACTATCTGAAAGTACTTATTTTGGGGCGTTGGTTCTCCATGTTGTGAGCACACCATTTTTTAAGACACTGGACAGTCAGTTGGTCCAGGTACGTCATCCGTCAAAGGTGGTAGGATCACGTGATCGATCGGTGATCACGGTACATATGTTGTCAGATATGACGAGGAAACAGTTACGGAGCCGATCAGCACTAGTAGTGTGACAATCGATACGACAAAAAAAAAAAACGAAACCCCTGCTGAAAACCTGAATGGGAAGGGAATGCAAAGAAGGCAAAAAACAAACTGGATCAATCCAAGTTACAGTCAAGATTCTGGGTCTCCCCCCTAGAAAGGGTGGCACAGAGAGTGGTCGAGCGGGCGCGCGAGCGCTGGAGAGCGAGTGACAGCGGTGCGAGGTAAATCTCTGGTCGGAATGAAAGAGGTCCCGTCCTATTGTCGAGCCATAGCCGAATGCGCTGAATTAGAACGCAGAGGCGTGTTGCAGTCGTACGCTGTTTCTGGACAAGTTTGCCAGTCCCGCCCGACGGTTGGTCCGGCCCCCTCTCTATACTGTACCCCGGGGTGGTGTACAAGAGCAAGAGCGAAAGCTTGGCTGTGAACTTGAAAGGCAATACAGGTTTGGTGTGTCCCGAGACTGCACTGCTGGGTCCGGTGTCAACCACAGCGACAGTAGTTGTGGCCGAGCAGCTTCAATTGTGTCCCAAAAATCACACTACAGCGTGTCCAGATAGCGTGGACGTACTCTTACCAAGTTCTGGCGAGCTTTCACTGTGCATACCTGCCGTGAGAATCACCGTGGAGCATGATTCGTGATGACATCAGCGTGTGACGCACCGGGGTGACACGCGCCACCGATGTTAGACCGATTGGAAGCAGCTAGGAAGTAAATGCTACCAGGACCTGTCAGACGATCTTGTTTCCGTCATGATATATTGGTTTGGATTGCCTCCAGGTTTCTAGGCCCGACCTGCTACTAGCCACTGTGCCTACATTACGTAACTCCTTGAGGACTCACATGTACGCACACCGGTCAGCCACGCTCATCGCCCGCAGGTGCGTCAGTGGTTGTAACTAATTTGCACCCCGGGAGCACTAAAGCTATCTCGCTATCTTATCGCAAAATCTTTCGCAGCCGACAATGGTGGCGCTTGCGACTCTTTGCGACGCACCCGACAAGGACCCCGACAGCAACAGGTGAGCGGGAGCCGTTAAATGGAGCGATAAACACCGCTCGGCAGTGTCGGTCTGAGTCGTGTGTTTCTCACGGTCCGCCACGGGTGAGAACACTCCCAAAATTCCTTATCCTTCTGCCGCCAAAGGGAAGTTTGCGTAGCAGAAACTACAACCGACAGGGACAGAGAGGGAGATTGAGGTGATAGAGCGAATGAGACGGTACGCTAAAGTTTAGTGTGCAAAAATGGTAATTAGTGCGGTCGCGTTTGGTACTCTGCGGGGACCTTTAGACGAACGGAGCAGCGAGCTCGGGATTGTGTCTTACCACTACTGGGGAATATTAATTGTACGCGATTAAATGCTTCCTTCTACACTTTCGATTATTCACACTCGGCAGCGGGCAAGGGAACTGGCAATGGGAATGGTTCGAGATTTCGGTTTCTGTTCTGTTGTCACTTCTCGGTTTTTTTTTGGCTACTGGTGTTTTAATGGCCGCCAGATTAGTGCACGTTACCCACGTTCAAACGGCACGTAAACGTAAACAAAAACAATAAAAATATGACACCATACAAATTTACGATCGTCGTTTGATGGATTGGAGCGACTTGTCAGTACCAGGCTAACCAGGCCAGGTTTCAGAACTTTGTGAGTGACAACTAACAACATGGCGGAAATGATACCGTGTGCCTTTCCTTTGCGGATTTCAAGCGACAGCACGTCACAACTCATTGTAAATGGAATCCCGCTGGAATGTGAAGCGCATCAGAAGTGAAAGTACCTTAATGTGCAGATGCCACGATCGCGAAAAGGTTTGTGTGGCTCAACTGGCCACATTGGCACGCGTGGAGTTCTCTCGCGTATCGTTTGGCATCGAGTGCAAGGCCTAACCGAAATGAGACCAGCGTGCGCTCGCTCGCGCATCGGATGCCTTCGCGCCAGGGTAGAGTTACCGAAGAAATTAGGTTTCCCTGCCGCGTTTTTTGTTTTGCTGCTGTTGCTGGTTTGCGCCACCTGACATTGACAGACTTTCGGCTTGCCGACTTCTTGCGGCGGTGAAGCTAAGCTTGCAGTAATGCGATACTTTCCATTCTGACGTCGCCTAACGGAGTCAAAGTCACGCACACACGCTCGCAAGAACGCATGCCGTCCGCTCGGCAGTTAAAGTGACATTTCGCCCATCTTTAGGAATTCCATCAAACGATCTGGAATGTGGTCCGCGAAGAGTACTGGCGGATGGTAAAGCTCGTAGATGCGTGACGGCACGATTTAAGGGTCACGATGCCGCACCCGAAATTTTGTTCATTTTTTGACAGGTAGAACGCGTCCAAATACGTCACAACGCGAATCGATTGCAGCCCCGCAAAAAGGATGATTTGCGTCATGATTAATGGTTTTTGGATGTTGGTAGTTTCACCGGCACCAGCTCTTACTTCTGATCTGCTCTGATTTGCCGGGCTGTGTGTCCTGAACGCCTGACGACTGTGACGCAAATCAGATCGTACGATCGTGTGTTGGGCGAGGTAAAAAGAGATTCCGATTTCCTGTGACATGTGTTGGGCTGCGGGCATAGACACTAGACATTCGGGAGAGGGAAGTGTTTGGATGAAGCTTCCATCATGGGCGATTCGGTGCGGAAATCAGGTGGCACCGTACAGTTGAATGTTCGCCGACACGCGGTGATTAATGGCGCAGAATGGTGACCGACAGCAACATGGGTGTGGGAATGAAAGCCCTTGACAGCGGTCTTGCGTCTTGAGGTGGCGAACGCTCATCAATGGACCCGACGACGGTTTTGACCGGCCAAGACTTGCTTCATTGATACGTATCCGGCAGGTTTAGGCTTTTAGACACTCTGAACCACCCTTTCCTGCAGTGTCGTTAGACACTCAACGCTCGACCGAGAGAACTGTACCCGCTGGTCCGGTGCTGGCCTGTGCAAAAGCATTTCAGGGCCACTGGAACGGCGGATTCTGCAGAAGGGTTCCACCTCGAACGCCCACGCGCCCGCATATGTGCCGTAGTGCGCTACTGCTCGCAGCTAATTATTGCCCATTCATGCGAACCCGCGAATGTGGTCTGGTTCACAAAAGCCTCACCAACCGGTGGTCAAACAGGGCGAAGGCCATTGGCAAAGGCCACAGCACACAAGGCACCGTAGCGCACCGTTCCTGGCGCAAGGCTCAGGACCCGAACACTCCCGTACACGATTCTGCGGTGCCGAACACGGTGGCCAGGGCCTTGCAGCTGGTATGAATCACTGCAAAACATTCGAGGTTGCTGGGTCTTTGTGCTCTCGCAGTGTGTTTTGTTGCGCTCCTGGTGTCCCTATTAATCATGACGTTACGCGCTGGTTCCGGGTGAAACTAATGCTGCACAATTGCTACTGTTAGTGTGATCGCCGTTTCCAAATCATGCGGATCACGGACGTCCGAAAATTGCACACGAAGACGCTCAAGTTTCTCCTTCCGTTCGCCCAGTTCCGATGCTTTGGCGGACGGTTCACCGGCACGAAGATTTTGCGTGTGCCTACGGTAACGACATTGAACGGCCTTGGATGGCCATGAAATTGGTTGTTGTTGGACGCGCTTACCGGCCTGCAGCATGGGATGGGTCGCTTCTTACGTTCCACTCGCGGCGCACGTCGAAGAGCGCAAAGGCGATGGTGGGGGGGTGGCGGGGAGGAAGTTTTTCCTTTCCTTTTCGCCATTTGTTGTGCCTCGGGCGATTCGTACAGGAGAATCGCTTCGATCCTTCTCATTTTCTCAGCGTCTCCGCACGGTTCTGTCTTTTCTCTGGCTTTATTTGCTCGTTCGCTGCTTCGTTCCGTTCGTTCAACTGTGGTGTAGGCCGTTCTACTTTAGGCCCCCTGGCTTTTTGCCGCTGTTGTTGTTGCCTTCTTCTGCTGTGGCGTACCGCGCGGGCATCAAAACCAGCCGCTCGAGCGGTGTTGGTGTGAACCTCTCTTTGTTTATACTTCGCTTCGAAAGGGGAGTCTAGCGAGCCTAGTGTGCAGGACCGCTCCAACGCTTACTGTTCACTGAAGGGATATTGGGTAGCGTTGTGGTTGTTGGTGGTGGTTTAGAAGCCTCTGCAGCACGGCAGTGAGTTTCCATTTTTCAACGCGAGTTTCGTGCAGCTCACCAGCGATACTCTCGCGCTAAGGGCGGCACAGGGAAGGAGGAAGCGTTGCCATTCGAAACGGAACGTACGATCGAAATATGCGTACACGAATAGAACAAGAAACAATAAAACCTGCAGTAAAAACCTGAAACAACGCCCTGGCCACTCCTCGTCCGATGAAGCGTCTGTGTACATGCTAGGCACGCCGAGACATTGCCCAGAGATACCATCAGGCAGCAGCACCGGAGTTCTGGGTCGTTCGCCTTGTTCGCAGTGGACGGTGGCGAAAGAATTAACACATACCCGCAATCGTTCACTGGGAAGATCATTCCATCCCAAAAAGCCTGCCATCTTCTTGTGCTTTCTTGGCAACTTCCGGAATTTAGTCGAAACCTTGGTAGGCTTAGGAGGATTTTTATTACACCAGACACAACCTGGCAAGGTATTAAGACTTTTGTTTGGTCCAACTTGACCATTGGGTCGCGGCTCCACGGGGAAGCAGTTTTAAAATTGACTAATTAGTTTGCAAATGTCATTTGGTTCCTCTTTGCGTGTGTGTTTGTGTTAGACAAACAGGAAATGGATTGTCGATTAATCTGGGGACACACCGTAGTGATGAGCACTGCGAAGTTCATGGGTGTTGTCGGACATGAAACTAATTGCATTTTGTACGCGAGTAACAACATATTATTTCCTCAATTATTTTTTTTTTGCATATAAGCAGACAGAACAGTAAGACTGACAACGTAAATGACGGGCAAAAATTGAGAAGATGTTTCAGTATTTTCCCAATTGAAGATAATTATATTCGCTGCTTAGACATTGGAAAAGATTATAGGATTGTGAGCCGATTTAGACGGGTCACAGAGCTACTTACGTAGTCCCTTTGGGATGTATGCAAGCTTTGAGATGTCTAACGAAAGACTCCTATTAGAAGTCACTGTAATCCTTATTATCTCATACCATACTGGGATGATGCTGAACGCGCGAAAATATGGCATACAGATTATTTTTTATATGCACGATAAAACGAAGCAATTTCTGATAATTTGACATTTTCTTCTCCTTAGATTTTGGCCATCGTTCGCGTAGGCAGTGTTCCTGCACCGAGTGACATCATATCTGGACGTGAGTTCCTATCGATACTTATGAAACCGACCGACGGCGAAACGGCTGCCACGCCTAAGCAACCGTCACGCAGCTTCCGTGGGCTGCGCAAGTTTCGACACTTCTTCTACGATCAGTCCAGCACGGACGATGATACAATACTGCCGATCGAGGCACTGTTCACGTCCCAAGAAGATCTGGACCGGAGCAGTACACGGTTCTACGGTTACAGGAAGGGAGGGCACCGTGCTAGCACGACACCGCCGGCTACGACGACGGAAGTTCCGGCGGGGTTGGCGAGTGATGCAGTAGAACCGGTCACTACCTCAGCACCCTCGTGGCTCGTTGACGGCGAGCCAACGACGCCGCTGACGGACGCGAATGGAACCGCTGGCGAGAGTACAGAGCTCACGACGCCACAGGAAGACATTAGCACGGTAACTGTTGGGACATCGGTAGACGAGGAGAAAGGTACGGAGGTGCCGATTGTGAGGGCCGTTGGACGGAATGTCAAGCGTGCGAAAGCAATCCAGCAACCGGTCGAGTATGCGAAGGAGATATCGCCGGTACGTCACTCGAATGCGCATCGTAGTGAGCTCTCGGTAGAGGAGCAAGGGCCGACGATCAGCAAGGAGGAAGGAGGAGAACCCGACTCGGCAAAGGGAGAATCGTCCTCAGTAGCGAAGTTGGTGGCTCCACCGGGAGCATCCCATCAGCGCTACCGTACACAGCGCAAGCAAGAGTCTAAAGGTGGACCCTCCTTCCAAACGGTGACCTACCGTGACCGAAAACCTTCCGATGGTTCAGCATGGCGAGATGTAAACGGTGAGCCACGCCTGGAGACTGACCAAAAGGCACAATTGAAGTCGACGAGGGAGAAACCCGTTCCGCAGATGTACTCCGAACCGGCACGGTTTTATTCGGAGCCTGCTCAGTTCTATTCTGAACCGGCGAAGGTATATTCGGAACCGGCCAAGGTGTACGGTGAACCGGAGAAAGTGTACTCCGAACCAGCACGGGTATATTCCGAACCGGCCAAGGTGTATTCGGAACCGGCGAAGATCTACTCTGAACCTGCAAAGATATATTCCGAGCCGGCAAAGATCTACTCGCAACCGTCAAGCTACTGGCAAACGGCTTACACGGCAATCGATCCGTCGACCATTGCAACAACCACGACGACGACGATGACACCATCTACAACCGAGTCCACCACTACAGAACCATATACACCGGCGATGTCCGCCGGAACTACGGTCGGTTCGGTACGTTTAGTGTTCAACGAGCTAGACAAGATCCCGTACGACCAGCTGAATGCACCGACGGTTGACGGTGAAGATGTTGGCTCGATCCACAACGTAATCGGGAAGTTTGTGCCGAAACAAAGCCACGGGCTAGAGAAGTCGGAACAGCAGGAGGATGGGTTTGCCGGACAACCACCGGCCGGCCCCGTAGTGCAAACTTTAGCCCCGGTACTAGGTTCCGGCGACGACTCGAAGGTTGGGTACGTAGTCGAAGGACGCAACTATCGGAAGGTATCGGGTGGATGAGAAAACTCCGGACGGTTTCATAGTCGGCGAATATGGCGTGCTGTCGCACAACGATGGTAATCTGCGGGGTGTTCGGTATACAGCCGATTCGGATATAAATCCACGTCTAATATATGACGCGCTGTTGAAGTTTCTCTCGCTATAAAATGGCGCACCGAAGTCGTCAAGAGTCGAGTCATACGTAGCCAAAAAGTGTAAAACAGTCATACGGGCACGATGAGCAGATGTAAGCGGAGAAGTACACATGAAGATGAAAGTAGAATAAAGAGAGAGAGAGAGAGAGAGAGAGAGAGAGAGAGAGAGAGAGAGAGAGAGAGAGAGAGAGAGAGAGAGAGAGAGATCGCGGCTCCACGGGGAAGCAGTTTTAAAATTGACTAATTAGTTTGCAAATGTCATTTGGTTCCTCTTTGCGTGTGTGTTTGTGTTAGACAAACAGGAAATGGATTGTCGATTAATCTGGGGACACACCGTAGTGATGAGCACTGCGAAGTTCATGGGTGTTGTCGGACATGAAACTAATTGCATTTTGTACGCGAGTAACAACATATTATTTCCTCAATTATTTTTTTTTTGCATATAAGCAGACAGAACAGTAAGACTGACAACGTAAATGACGGGCAAAAATTGAGAAGATGTTTCAGTATTTTCCCAATTGAAGATATTTATATTCGCTGCTTAGACATTGGAAAAGATTATAGGATTGTGAGCCGATTTAGACGGGTCACAGAGCTACTTACGTAGTCCCTTTGGGATGTATGCAAGCTTTGAGATGTCTAACGAAAGACTCCTATTAGAAGTCACTGTAATCCTTATTATCTCATACCATACTGGGATGATGCAGAACGCGCGAAAATATGGCATACAGATTATTTTTTATATGCACGATAAAACGAAGCAATTTCTGATAATTTGACATTTTCTTCTCCTTAGATTTTGGCCATCGTTCGCGTAGGCAGTGTTCCTGCACCGAGTGACATCATATCTGGACGTGAGTTCCTATCGATACTTATGAAACCGACCGACGGCGAAACGGCTGCCACGCCTAAGCAACCGTCACGCAGCTTCCGTGGGCTGCGCAAGTTTCGACACTTCTTCTACGATCAGTCCAGCACGGACGATGATACAATACTGCCGATCGAGGCACTGTTCACGTCCCAAGAAGATCTGGACCGGAGCAGTACACGGTTCTACGGTTACAGGAAGGGAGGGCACCGTGCTAGCACGACACCGCCGGCTACGACGACGGAAGTTCCGGCGGGGTTGGCGAGTGATGCAGTAGAACCGGTCACTACCTCAGCACCCTCGTGGCTCGTTGACGGCGAGCCAACGACGCCGCTGACGGACGCGAATGGAACCGCTGGCGAGAGTACAGAGCTCACGACGCCACAGGAAGACATTAGCACGGTAACTGTTGGGACATCGGTAGACGAGGAGAAAGGAATGGAGGTGCCGATTGTGAGGGCCGTTGGACGGAATGTCAAGCGTGCGAAAGCAATCCAGCAACCGGTCGAGTATGCGAAGGAGATACCGCCGGTACGTCACTCGAATGCGCATCGTAGTGAGCTCTCGGTAGAGGAGCAAGGGCCGACGATCAGCAAGGAGGAAGGAGGAGAACCCGACTCGGCAAAGGGAGAATCGTCCTCAGTAGCGAAGTTGGTGGCTCCACCGGGAGCATCCCATCAGCGCTACCGTACACAGCGCAAGCAAGAGTCTAAAGGTGGACCCTCCTTCCAAACGGTGACCTACCGTGACCGAAAACCTTCCGATGGTTCTGCATGGCGAGATGTAAACGGTGAGCCACGCCTGGAGACTGACCAAAAGGCACAATTGAAGTCGACGAGGGAGAAACCCGTTCCGCAGATGTACTCCGAACCGGCACGGTTTTATTCGGAGCCTGCTCAGTTCTATTCTGAACCGGCGAAGGTATATTCGGAACCGGCCAAGGTGTACGGTGAACCGGAGAAAGTGTACTCCGAACCAGCACGGGTATATTCCGAACCGGCCAAGGTGTATTCGGAACCGGCGAAGATCTACTCTGAACCTGCAAAGATATATTCCGAGCCGGCAAAGATCTACTCGCAACCGTCAAGCTACTGGCAAACGGCTTACACGGCAATCGATCCGTCGACCATTGCAACAACCACGACGACGACGATGGCACCATCTACAACCGAGTCCACCACTACAGAACCATATACACCGGCGATGTCCGCCGGTACTACGGTCGGTTCGGTACGTTTAGTGTTCAACGAGCTAGACAAGATCCCGTACGACCAGCTGAATGCACCGACGGTTGACGGTGAAGATGTTGGCTCGATCCACAACGTAATCGGGAAGTTTGTGCCGAAACAAAGCCACGGGCTAGAGAAGTCGGAACAGCAGGAGGATGGGTTTGCCGGACAACCACCGGCCGGCCCCGTAGTGCAAACTTTAGCCCCGGTACTAGGTTCCGGCGACGACTCGAAGGTTGGGTACGTAGTCGAAGGACGCAACTATCGGAAGTATCGGGTGGAGGAGAAAACTCCGGACGGTTTCATAGTCGGCGAATATGGCGTGCTGTCGCACAACGATGGTAATCTGCGGGGTGTTCGGTATACAGCCGATTCGGATATAAATCCACGTCTAATATATGACGCGCTGTTGAAGTTTCTCTCGCTATAAAATGGCGCACCGAAGTAGTCTAGAGTGGAGTCATACGTAGCCAAAAAGTGTAAAACAGTCATACGGGCACGATGAGCAGATGTAAGCGGAGAAGTACACATGAAGATGAAAGTAGAATAAAGAGAGAGAGAGAGAGAGAGAGAGAAAGAGAGAGAGAGAGAGAGAGAGAGAGAGGGACATAGAAAGGGATAGAAAAAAAGAAAGTGAGAGAGAGAGAGAGAAAATTAGGGAAGAAAGAAAGTAATAGAGCGAGAGATAGCAGAACGATACATACAGAACGTCGGGTTGGAAGCTGTACATGCAGATGTAGTTGATGCCATATTCCTAACCAATTCGACAGAAGGAGAGACGATGGTCCAGCTTTTAGTAGGTATAATTTACACTCAAACCTGAATTCCGAATTTAGTAGCTTCACTCCTCAACTCCTTCAATAATAAATTCACTGCCCTAAACGAGAGAAAGAGAGAGGGACATAGAAAGGGATAGAAAAAAAGAAAGTGAGAGAGAGAGAGAAAATTAGGGAAGAAAGAAAGTAATAGAGCGAGAGATAGCAGAACGATACATACAGAACGTCGGGTTGGAAGCTGTACACGCAGATGTAGTTGATGCCATATTCCTAACCAATTCGACAGAAGGAGAGACGATGGTCCAGCTTTTAGTAGGTATAATTTACACTCAAATCTGAATTCCGAATTTAGTAGCTTCACTCCTCAACTCCTTCAATAATAAATTCACTGCCCTAAACAAGATTTCCCACTAGAAGAATGTCGTTAGTAGCGCTTGGTGGGTGTAGATTGCGGTTGACAAACTGCTGGCGTATGTCAGTATGGACAGTATGGATAAGTAATCGCTCCTCAGGCTCGTCAGTTTGCCATATATGCTTCCGTTTCATTTAGTGTGTTAGGCGTTGTTGTGGTGAAAATAACTTGCCAAAAGAATACGAGCAGTGTAACCGTCAGAGTTGGTTTCGCTGCAACGCTTAACGGTAGGATAGACGGGGGAGGGATTTCTGCTGTACACTAATCGTAAGACCATTTCGATAACGCTAATGAATCTGTAATGAGTCACAGTCACTAGCTTCGTACTACAGCAACGTACCAGCACGTCAAAAACATTCCCTCGATGGTACCATCCTTCACGTCACCCCTTTTATTGAATTAAAATGTGATAATAGTGTAGAGATATTTAACTTAGCTTAACGTACTCGGTAAGCCATCGGTTTCGTCATTTCGGTACCCTGTCCGGGAGCTGCTGCTGTCGCTACTGCTGCAGTAGTGCTGTGTATTTCGTTTGCTCAAGTCAGTTTTAATGTTGCCCTTGTCTGCAAAGCTAGCTAGACGAGCGATCTGTCCGATCAGATAGAGTAGGATGTAAGGAGGATATTTGATGTTAATTTTGCGATCCTCTTGAGTATGTTCGTCCGTGAGGTTTTGCCATACGGTACCTAGCAGAGTTGATCCGCCAAAATCTGGCTGGCTGGCAAGTGTTATCGTGTAAATTTAATTGAAGTGAGACAGAGTACTACGCGTTTCATGGTTTAGTATTAGTGGGAAGGGTTTCAATAGAATAGCAAAGTATCGATTGTCCAGCTAAAGCTACCAGAGGATACATTAGGAGTTAAGGGTTAGGTAAAAGTATATAAGTAGATTGTGTATTTGCTGATACAGCTTATTAGGTCAGGGTGAGTCGGATCAGGAGGTGACACAGTAGGCAGTTTGTAAACAAAGTTGTATCATCAGGAAACTAGTGAAGAAAACTAAGTTGATAAGTTTGAGGTCGATTCATTCCAGAGCCTTCAGAAGCTCTTAATAGGTACACTCTCTCTCAAACATATTCACTCTCTAGCTGTCTCTTGCTCTCTCTTTCTCTCTTTCTCTCTCTCTCTCTTTATTGCTTTCTATCTCATTCTTTACCTCACGGCAAACAACTGAATAGAGTGTCTTCTCTTCCTGCCCAAACCGGATGTCCCGCCCCCGGAACCGGATCATTGCTTTCGGATATAAATCCACGTCTAATATATGACGCGCTGTTGAAGTTTCTCTCGCTATAAAATGGCGCACCGAAGTCGTCAAGAGTCGAGTCATACGTAGCCAAAAAGTGTAAAACAGTCATACGGGCACGATGAGCAGATGTAAGCGGAGAAGTACACATGAAGATGAAAGTAGAATAAAGAGAGAGAGAGAGAGAGAGAGAGAAAGAGAGAGAGAGAGAGAGAGAGAGAGAGGGACATAGAAAGGGATAGAAAAAAAGAAAGTGAGAGAGAGAGAGAGAAAATTAGGGAAGAAAGAAAGTAATAGAGCGAGAGATAGCAGAACGATACATACAGAACGTCGGGTTGGAAGCTGTACATGCAGATGTAGTTGATGCCATATTCCTAACCAATTCGACAGAAGGAGAGACGATGGTCCAGCTTTTAGTAGGTATAATTTACACTCAAACCTGAATTCCGAATTTAGTAGCTTCACTCCTCAACTCCTTCAATAATAAATTCACTGCCCTAAACAAGATTTCCCACTAGAAGAATGTCGTTAGTAGCGCTTGGTGGGTGTAGATTGCGGTTGACAAACTGCTGGCGTATGTCAGTATGGACAGTATGGATAAGTAATCGCTCCTCAGGCTCGTCAGTTTGCCATATATGCTTCCGTTTCATTTAGTGTGTTAGGCGTTGCTGTGGTGAAAGTAACTTGCCAAAAGAATACGAGCAGTGTAACCGTCAGAGTTGGTTTCGCTGCAACGCTTAACGGTAGGATAGACGGGGGAGGGATTTCTGCTGTACACTAATCGTAAGACCATTTCGATAACGCTAATGAATCTGTAATGAGTCACAGTCACTAGCTTCGTACTACAGCAACGTACCAGCACGTCAAAAACATTCCCTCGATGGTACCATCCTTCACGCCACCCCTTTTATTGAATTAAAATGTGATAATAGTGTAGAGATATTTAACTTAGCTTAACGTACTCGGTAAGCCATCGGTTTCGTCATTTCGGTACCCTGTCCGGGAGCTGCTGCTGTCGCTACTGCTGCAGTAGTGCTGTGTATTTCGTTTGCTCAAGTCAGTTTTAATGTTGCCCTTGTCTGCAAAGCTAGCTAGACGAGCGATCTGTCCGATCAGATAGAGTAGGATGTAAGGAGGATATTTGATGTTAATTTTGCGATCCTCTTGAGTATGTTCGTCCGTGAGGTTTTGCCATACGGTACCTAGCAGAGTTGATCCGCCAAAATCTGGCTGGCTGGCAAGTGTTATCGTGTAAATTTAATTGAAGTGAGACAGAGTACTACGCGTTTCATGGTTTAGTATTAGTGGGAAGGGTTTCAATAGAATAGCAAAGTATCGATTGTCCAGCTAAAGCTACCAGAGGATACATTAGGAGTTAAGGGTTAGGTAAAAGTATATAAGTAGATTGTGTATTTGCTGATACAGCTTATTAGGTCAGGGTGAGTCGGATCAGGAGGTGACACAGTAGGCAGTTTGTAAACAAAGTTGTATCATCAGGAAACTAGTGAAGAAAACTAAGTTGATAAGTTTGAGGTCGATTCATTCCAGAGCCTTCAGAAGCTCTTAATAGGTACACTCTCTCTCAAACATATTCACTCTCTAGCTGTCTCTTGCTCTCTCAGGTACACTCTCTCTCAAACATATATTCACTCTAGAGCTCTCTCTTGCTCTCTTTCTCTCTTTCTCTCTCTCTCTCTCTTTATTGCTTTCTATCTCATTCTTTACCTCACGGCAAACAACTGAATAGAGTGTCTTCTCTTCCTGCCCAAACCGGATGTCCCGCCCCCGGAACCGGATCATTGCTTTTCGGATAAGAATTGTGTAATAAATGTATTCCTTTTCCTCAGCAAAACACTCTCCCACCTACCTGCACTACCATTCACCCGAATCAAGTTTGACAGATTACTTGGGCCACCAGTAATTGAGCTGATGACCGGACCGGCATCTATTTCCGCGATTCTCGAGCGTAGATATCACACCGTATCGATATACACACCCTAGGACACTGGATGGGCCCACCAATATCGTGTGGATAGCCGCCAGCTAGCGCAACTAGCTTGCATGAACTAATTCGGCAGGAGCCAGGCCATGCGCGCACTCTCGCTCTTTCTTTCCTACACGTTGTGTCTCGTTGTGTGAGAACCCGCACGTTACGTCGTGGTAGCTAAAAATAGGTTTGAAAAATGGAATCTTGGGAACTTGTTGTGCATGTATAAATCAGAACGGTGGTCAAGAGGGATAAGAACCGTGCACTCGCTCTTGCCACTCACTAGCAGTTAGCTCAACTGTTAGCGCTAGATATGAAACCGAAGAAACGGTCAATATGCAAAACTAGCCGGACACACTTGGGAACGCTCGTTTTTTTTTTTGCACTGCACTGCACGGTACGGCAGTGTGCGTGTGCGTCGTCTCTAACCTGTATTTAGCCTCCGGTCGTGTGGTGTTGTCGTAGGTGTTGTCTCTGGGTAGTGCAGTGGTTCCAGTGGCTCTTTGTCAGAAGGTTCGAAATGCAGCACCAGTGTAGCGGATATCCGAGGCGTTCGGGTAATGATGAATTATCAGCGATCGATTTTCGGCGCCATCGTACGGTTGTGGCCTTGGCACCGGCTTGGAGGAAGGTTAAACCGACACGCTGCTTGATCGCTCACTGAGCGAATGGGAGCGCCGGAATGCGATTTCCGGTCTTATGAATCGCTCGTCTACTGCGGTGCCAACGCCCAAGATCTCCCGTTGTAACTGCGTTGGAGTAATTAGCCGAGATGGTTTATCGGGGGCCTACAGCCGAGGAGACGGCACAGACCAGCGAGTGACTAAAACATTGAAGAGCTTAATGCATTGTTTGACCACCAATTCCGAAACCAGACACCCTGGAACGGACGTGCCGGTTCTGCACAGATACCTACCGACAGGGACGCCACACAACGCCTGATGGATTATTAATCATCGCTATTAATCTTAATGCTTCGGAAGGCTCGTAACGAAGCGAGCAATTTATGGGTCGATCGCATAATCCGGCAGCGACCGTACGTAGCTCATATTTCCAACGGGCCCAACATGTATAGCTCGAACCACGCAACGATGGCTAATGAAGTTATTGCAACTGGCCGGACGGGTCTGTTCAAGATGGTGCTGCTGCAGAAGATGCTGACCAACACCCCTAACCAAAACAATCACGGTGAATCACGGTGCGCTGGAACTAGATTTTATTGCCGTTCAGCATCCGGGACTGCGATTGCACTGCCCCGGTAGGATGTTCCCTTAAGAGGTGTCCTTGAAATGGAGAAAACGGTTGGAAGTTTCCGGACTCTTCGGACCCAATGATCATCGACCTCAGGCCACTAAAACAAAGGAGTTGTGATTTTTCTTACTCACTCCGTCTCACTGCATGCAACAGCAATTTCACCGCATCCTGTCCACGATGGTAGAGACTCACCTTGGCAGAGGATGGTTGAAGTTTGCGTGCGTGTTGGCACGCTGATTTTTGCGATAAATGTAGCTAGTTAGCACCACCATCAATGATGACAAATCGTTTTGACCCTACGCAGGTATTTAGCAGCGTTTGCGCATGCCATCTTCTTGACCGTTTACAGCATTCCTCACCGGACGGGCCGGGAAGGTGTGATCGACGCATTTATCTTCGTTCGATAGTAATAAAACAAATCCGAAAACAGATAAGAACATGCACAGTTGACTGGTGTACGATGGCCCGGATGGGCTGGCGCGCGCTTGACAGATGGAAGATGTAGTAATAGTAGCAATGCTGGACGAAGGTAAAGAATGCAACCTTTGATGGGGAGGCAGATAAACATCCTTAAGATGGCAAGTAGATTATACGTTTATAAATACACGGAAGGTACGTTTTGCAAGGTGGTCGATTGATCACAGATCTTCTTAGGTCTTCTTGCTACTACATCTCGGGAGGTCTTGGCTGGAGGGTGAGTGATCTATACGGGGGAATGATCCGGATGTGCATTGATACCTGGCCACTCCACTGTGCCCTCTCTTGTTGTGTTGTTGGAAGTTCTCCTAAACCTGTGTATTGCCAATGTTCTGTTGCATGGGACATCCTCTGGACACGAATAGGTGTTATAAAAACTTTTTTTTTGTGTATCATGCTACTTTAAAAAAAGTCTCAAAAATGTGAAAGGATATCGGCAGGCTTTAAGGACTAATCAACTGTCATCCAGTTAATATTAAAGGTGGTTAGGTTCCACGTTGTTTCTACGAAGAAGAGACACGGTCTTGTTGAGATGTTGATATAGAGTGAGCATTTCATTTTGAATCCTAGTAATTTTATGAATTAGACTAAATATGCGAATCAAATGCCATCATTGCAGATATTTGAAAGAAGAGCTTTTGAGCTTTGAAAGTTCTCGCATAAAGCTTCTGCGTAAAGCACGATAGTTTACAGTGGTGTCAAACTCAAATGATTATCGTAGTTTATCGTTGAAAATTTTACGCATTGTATGATGTTGAAGGATATTTTATACTATCGATGGTTTGATTTTAGATTCACTACTTCACTACTACATCAACACAGCAATTTCTATACAGGAATGAAGGATGTAATGTCTAGTGTTGTTATGGCAACACCGACATTCTTTCGGAGTCTCTTCATCGTTTACAGACGATAAAATAATATTTTATGGAACAGAAACTGAAGCACAACTTAAATTAAGAAGCAGTATAGTGAGGGTACCTTCTTTCGATAAACATTCAGCTCTTCAGGTTTCAATAACCTTATCGTAGCTCTTATAAATTGGAATCGTTCCGTATTTTCATGAAATTTTAAACAACATATTCTCAAATGACGTGCTTTGTACATCTCTGATCTTTAAGCTTCTCCAGAATCGATCAATCTGTCGAGGAGCTTTAGTCGATGAACAGCTACTGAAAAGTTTAATCATATGAGAGAGATTCCGGTTCAGTCAGGCAAACCCGAATGGAGAGTTCCGCTGAAAACCGAGGGAAAACACGAAAGAGAGCGAGAGCGAGAGAGAGTTTTGATCTTGAGCAAGAACCGACCAAACTCATTCGGGTCGCAAGATTGTGGGCCAGATTGCAATTAAGAACATTTTGATTATTTACGGTATCTTGCACGTAAACGAAGGAAACGAACAGTACCGCCTGCTGGTATGCGCCTTCAGGTTAAGGGGTTAAGGCGCAAATTAGTTTACGTGCCTGGAATGGCCATCTCAGGTCCCCTCCATCTCCACACACACACCTAGCTTCAATGCATCTGTCCAACGCATTGCACGTGCTTCCACGATTTTAACATGATAAAATGTGCAAACAAACAGAGGGCACGCGCTTAAGCCGTGACCGTACACCGTGGCACACTTCCGGTTAAATAAACTGTGTACAGCTTCTGGCTTCCTCGAGCGAATGCCAACTGTCACAGCAGGGCCCTTCATTTACGACCCTGCAAAACGTGATAATAATCATTAAATGTGAAACAAGTACCTGCTTAACGGTGGGATCGATTTGAAAAGTTTGCCCAAAACTTACCCCACAGTCTGTGCAGTAATCTTTCCGGCCAGTGTTACGCCTGGTAAACCCGATGCGAAATTTCGGCATACATTCAAGGCACACTGGGAAGCAATTTTGAGTAGAAATTGTTGGCATATTATTTGTTCTTTTTTTCTCTATCCCTGCTTTCTGTTGTCCAGTCGCAAGCGGGAATTTGTATGGAGGATTGGGAAATCAATATTAATAATTGCTTAGCTTGGCCGTTCTTTCGGCATTTGTTTTTTTTTGTTTTCGAGTGCGCACGTCCGCATGGAATTTTGGTTATTTAGACAAAGAATTTCATTGTACCTTTCCTGGTGGTGTGAGAGCGAAATAGAAATACGAGCGTCAGATACGATCCCATCCGTCCGGGATGTGGAAATTGTGCGATGACAACTATCCAGCGACCCATTCCGGCTGGAGAATGTGTACTGTAACTTGAAAATGTCACTTTATGCGATGCCATTTTTTTTCTGCCGTGAGGGATCACTGCCTAACTAGGTCAGAGTGAGTAATCCTCGAAAACTAAGATAAATCTATGCATAAGTGTATGGGCTAAATGGTCGTCAGTACCGGGTGCAGTGGGTTAATCGATTTGACTTGCTCTACTGCCGTCTGTAACGATCTGTAACTGTATACTACAGGGTTTTCTCGGGGGCTACGACGACTTGCATACAAATATAGCACCTAAATTCATGTGCTCACGAAATATCATGTCTTCTTCTTTATTGACACTGCAATCTTGATAGTTTTTGGTGTTGCATTACTTCTTGCCTTATTTGGTTTGATCCTTCGTTAGATGAAGATAAGCGTACGGTTGCGTTTTAGCTTCGCAAACCCTGCAAGAAGATACGCCTAAATGTAGGCTAACGAGTGCTGCGTAGCGGCCTACGCTCATCACTCGCCCAGCTTTCGGAAGGGTTTCGCAGGATCTTGGTATTGCATTACACATATACACACACACACACACATACACACACACACACACACGTAAACGCTTTTATCCACCACCGTCACATCGACTGATCGATCATTACACGCGTTAGAAGCGACAGAAGCACGCAGCAGCATGAAAGGACGCTACGATGCTTGTGAAAGAATCTGTTTCGGCTTTAGCCATACCACTGACCACAAGGATACCAGCACGGTTGTGTTTGTGTGCGAGGAAGCTTGTGGAATCAAGGAAAGGGCTTCTTAAAGGTTCCCATTCCTATAGCGCACGAATATGCCCGGTACGGTTAAGGCAGACCGGTCTAAATCAATTAACGGATGATTCGCATACACGCTTTCGCCCTGTTCGCCTTTTTTTTTCTTCGGTCCTGATGAATGAAACGCGATGATTCTCCAGGCCAGCTTCCAGGCAAAGCGAAAAGCGAACGCGCGTATGCAGCGAACAGGAATGAAATGGAAATGATAGAATTAGATGCTTTTAGTGAGATGAAGGCAAAGCAAATGGCCGGGAAGATGGTGCCGCTGGCAGTCGCTTGAATGGCAGCAGCAAAATGGCACTAAACTCCACAAGTACGTACTGCTTCGTGGCGCTGATAATGGCACATTTGATTATGTGCCCGTGCTGCGAGATGCGAAAGAGCCGGGAAAATATGTTTCGACCCATCTTTCCGCCCTACTGTGTGCTGATGCCTACCAACCGTGTCCAGCATCCAGTGTGGCTGACGGTGGTCGGTGGACCCTACCCGTAGGAAGGCAGATGGGAGTTAAAAAGTTTATTAAACCAAACCGCAGCAACTTTTTGACCGAAAGAACCGGTACCGAGCGCCTGATCCCTACAATCACCATCTTATCAGTGTGCGTACGCACAAACATGCACACCTTAATTATGGTTCCGAATAGTTTGCGAGGGTGACTTTGCAATTATAAACTTCCGTAATAGCGCAAGCATGCGTATAAAAGGCTGGTAAAAGGTTTGCTTTACCAGGGTTTCGAAAATCTCGGCGCAAATCTTGTTGAGACCACGTTTAACCTTAATGTTTATAACTCTAACTCCAGAAAACTTCACAGTAGTCTTCCAGATGTCTAGGGTCACATATTTTGAAGGATTGGACCTCTATGCACCTTGAGTATTTCGTCGAATATAGTCACAGAATTTTAAGAGGCTTTGAATCCTTGAGCTTGGCTTTTATCGACTAGACGTACATACTACTATACGTACTAGACGTGTGATCTAGCGCATACAGCTAATAATTACACTTAAAACAAGCGCGAAAAGAATATCTTTTATTTATCCTTTTAAAGCTTCCATTCGCCTGCGGTTAGGCTATTTGGAACAAAATCTGATGCAAGAAAAAACACCTCCCTTCTAGCGCTACGTTGCACAATGTGTAGCGTAATTTTGTCTGCTGGGAAAAAGCACATTTGCTTGCCGCACGGGGTACGGCCCCACAGTACGGCGAAACCCCGTTTGCTGCTTTTGGTCGAGCACTTCCACTTGAAGCTTAAAGCAGTGTTCCCTCCCATCACGAACAATCGATAGCGCATGGTTTGAGGTTCGGGCGGTTGGCCGCTGCACACCGCTCGAACCACGGCAACGCACTTTTTCCCTTATTGTGGAAAGCAAAAAGAGAGAGAGAAGAAAAAAACCGAAATGTGAAAAAGTCATCGACAATGGAGAGTGCTCCTGCGCCTGAATGATACAGTGGAGTGTCTTTGCAAAGTAGAAGCGGAAGATTCACTTGTCAGACAAGGGGGGGGGGG
>KZ061898.1:118203-172173 GCA_002091835.1 Anopheles maculatus
AATGCTGATGGATGTATACCGCAAGGTGTTTCTTCGCATCGTTCGCTCGCTTGAGCAAAACCTGTGCGGTTGGCAGGTGCTTAAGGTTTGATCTTTTGCAGTGATACAGCGCACGCACCCACACAATGCAGGAGAAAAGATAAGCACCCGCAAATATCAATCATAAAAGTTGAAGCGCCTGAATGTAGGCACGCATGAAGCAATTTAACGAAGCGTAAGCAGAAAAAAAACACATCCACCAGAGCGGACGAGCCGTACGTACTGACATGAAGCGCCTTTCGCGAATCCTTTTTTGTTTGCTGCTTGTTTCCTTGCTGCTCTGTGATTTGTGTTTTGCAAACATTTGCCCATACGCTACTGTCTGGCTCCGTTTCCACTATGCCTGACACACGTATTAAACATTTGAGTGATGCAAGGTGTGCCCAGGGAAAGCACAACTTTTGAGCACCGCAACCAGAAGAAACAGTAGAAGCAACACAGCAGCAAAAAACAAAAAAAAAAAACAAAAAGATCAACTAGAATCATAAATATTGCCGCCATTGTGTGCCGGGGTGTTTCGCGCTGGAGCTTTTCTGCGATAAATTATCGCACCCGGAGAGAATGGCGGGCACGATCGGTGACGCTTTTAGCAGGGCAGAGCTAGGCACCCGATCGAAATCATCCGTCCTTTCTGCCCACCATACACCAAATTAACGATGCAACTTTTTCTCCGTGAGCCCTTTGTTTCACTTTCGCACAGAAACCGTTGGGAACCGTATGGGGCCGATGCTGGGACGGAGTGAGGTCTTTCGGGTTGCCTTTTTTTTGGTATTGCCGATTCTCTGTGTCCTGTTTTTCGTCGTGGTTGCTGTAGCGTTTGTTACCTTCGAGCGGATGCTATTGTTGGCGATAATTAGAAAATGTTTATGCGTAATAGAAAAGCGCCGGTAGCTTAAACAAAAGGCGGGAAAATAAATTAAAAAAAAACACACCGAAATCATCCCACCGTTGTGGGTGGAAAGGTGAGGAATGTAAAATAGCGTGGGTTTTGTGGAACATTTGCCAAAACACAAAAGGTCGAGTCCTTGTTGCTGCTGTTTTTTTTGTGTTTGGTGTTTGGCTCCATATACCGAATCCATGAACTGTGTGTTTTAGCGTAAAAAGAGAATATTTTTGAAATTTTGCTATGCAAATAGCATATATTCAGGCGTAGAATAAGTGTTTATTTTTAGCGATTGAGTTAAACTGCATGAATTATGTATTGTGCAATGGTATAGATGAGCTATTTTAAGTATCGTTTACCTTCCGTTTAACTAGTCGTCGCCAGCGTCATCACTCTATATCGCACTGGTGGGTTTTTTGCTTCTGGTCAGCTTCTGGTATTCAGGAGAGCCTTAAACCATTGGATGGCAGGCTCATACAGATGATCTCTCTAGAGAATAAACATCTTCTCTAAGCTTAACCGTTTAGGAATCTGATTGTATCAGGAAGAAAATCTCATAGGTAATATTCAACACCAATATACTCGGGGCGGCCCGGTCGTAGATGCGACAGCGGCACCGGTCTTCACACGGCAGGACCGGGGTTCAAGTCTCATCTGGACCGTTCCCCCATGGTGAGGACTGACTATCCAACTATGCGGTAATAACAAGTCTAGTAAGCCAAATATGGCAGGCATGACCTAAGAGGTCGTTAGGCCAAGACAGAAGAAAGAAGAAGATACTCGTACTCGTACTAGTCTAGCTGATCTCTCTTCTTGTATATGAATATTCCAATCGTAAGTCTTCAATTCGTTATCGAATACGAATAGTACACCGCAATTATTGATCAGTTTTATCTACTATCCCTTGCTGAGCCCATCGTCAGGAGATATCCAGCTGGCAAGTTATCAAAATTCAATCCTTATGTCGACCTTTCTACTACTCTTTTAAATTGTACACCCTAAAAGTAGTGTAAACACCTGTCACGGTCTGCAAACCACATTCACGTTGAAGGTTATCAACACATGTAGACCAACTTCACCAGCAGGTTATCAGGTCCTGCGAACGGTTCCTTTTACGGTTTTTCGGGGTTAATCAGGGCTTCGAGCGGTCTTACCAATATCAACAATCCATGTCATCCGAGCATGAACGAAGGTATCCACCCTGTGGGTTCTCCGTTGCTCCGGACGTGTCCTTGAAGAACAGGTTTCCTGTCCCTGTGCTGATACCGTTCAGTGCACAGCCCCAGGCTCATTGGCCCCCAATGTAAGCGTGTAACCCGGGGGAAAGGGAAACAATCGCCGGGAGGAGGTAACAAACATGGAGAACAAGGCGTAAACGCAGGCCAGTTACAGGCCAGAAACAAAACATCACTTTCGATTTAGTGTTTTATAGCGGTCACCTTATTTTAATTTGCTTCGTCAATCCCACCCATAAGTCTGATTAACGCGTGTGTTCCAGTTCGTAACACACACACACTTGAAGATAGTTCTTGTTGTTTCTGTTTTGCTGTCGGTCCGTTGTTACGGTTCGGTTCGTTCGCTCATATTTTGACCGCTGGTCTAAAATCCAGTTTAGGCATTATTGTCTTGAGCGTTTCGCTCCATCATTCGCCCAGACCGGGGTCTTTCGCACAGGGTCTTCCATGACATTTGTTATGCACGGTCCCAGTACTGGGTTTCCTACGTAATGGAGGATGTGCTGGAGATTGTGACATTTGCTGTCCACACGCCGTTTGCATGCGTTGTGTCGATACGCGCCGGTCATTAGAGCGCTTTGGTTTTGTTTTAATGGAGAGAAAAAGGTTGTAAAGTCCCATAAAGAGATTGTTTATGGGGTTAATGCCTGTTTATTGGGGCGTTTGGGTGTGTGAGCGAGAGTGAAAGAGATAGGCCGAGATGGCCGATTGCGTTGACATTTCATCAGTTGATAGGATTTGTACTGTAGATGATAGGATTCTCGTTTGCCGGGGTGGGTAAGGTTCGCCGATCTGCTGTGAAGAATTGGAAATGATGACGACATTGTACTACAAGTGACCGGGGCTTGGTGCGTCGCTGGACACACTAGCGAGAGGCTTACAAGCAAGGAAGTAGCTCCGTGAACTAGATCGTCGCTGCTAGCTCGTTATGTCGCAGCAATTCCAGCATCAGGTCCCGGCGTACTGTGTGGTACAACGGTGGAACCGGTTTCGTGTTACCCACCCCTGGTGCGACCTTGCCCGAAGATAGTTTGACGCTGTACCCTTCCAGTGCGGAGTCGTTTCTTCGTCGAATGGAATTTGTGACCCAACACACGGGCACGCTTGTTCTCGTACGAGGAAGAAAAAATGGGGAGAAAAGGAAGCATTTTATTTAAATGGCATGTGCGAACGTATGAAAACCTCTGCTCGAACGAACTCTGGCCGGTAGAGTAGTGGAAGGTGCTCACACTTGGACCTACGACCGTACCTCGTACTTCCCAGTACTTGCCCAGTAAGGTCGGAGGGGAAAGGGTAATTTCGATTGGCAATGGTAGGGTCAGGTGAGCAAGAACGAGACCTGCTCTACCTGGTGGTGGTTCTGGTTATTGATCGATGGCTTTAATAAGGAAACGTTTACACACGTACCTGGACGCTGGTTGGTTTCCGTTTTTCTTTCAACTTCCTAGAGCTTTGAGCTTTTAGGTTTTTTTCTTCTGCTCTTATTAATTGAGCAACTTCGATCTATGGATAGGACACCTTGTGACGTAGTTGAGCACTTTGGCGGATTCTTAAGAAGTGTCTTATGACACTATTCACCTGTGACTAGTATATCTGATCAGGAAGATAACGAAAGATTGAGGACACAACATTCGAGGAACACTTTGCAGATCTTTGAACACCGTAAACATAAGTTAAAAATTTGCCGATATTGAGCGATAGATAGGAAAGCATTCCCGAACCCCCTACGATATCCAGACATTTGTAGCGCCTGCAGTACGTTATATGCTATCAAAAATCGACTACTTTGTGTACGATTTTATGTGTCTGATTAATTCCCCATCAAAAGTTTGACATTTACTAGTTTGACAGTTGGCAGTCGATAGCGCAATAAAGCTGCGCTCGTAAACATATAATGGCACTATCGTTTATTTCACCGGCAGATTTACCATTCCCGGGCCGGACACGCTTCACGCCGTTACTTCATAGCAACGGATTGATGCACCATCGGCGAACAAACGAATTGAGCACCACCCATAAAATATAGATCATTCCTTCAGTGTGCGCAAACAACGCGAAAAATTCGTCAACCCTCGGCAAACGGCGCGTTGCATTCCAACGGCGCCAGGTCCGCGGGTAGGGGTGAAATACCGGTCATTAAATGCTTAATAACGGTCGGCCACCATTTATGACTTCATTTATGGTGGTCTGCAGGCTTTTTTAACAAAAAAAAAGGCAATGCAACGGCATCAGCCGAACGCATTGGTGCAGTTGAATCGATACAAAGCAAATGAGGGAGAACCAGTTAAAGAATAGTTTTGTGCGCTACGCACAAGCATCGGCGTAAGGGAACGAAACTAAGGTCGGGATTTCGTTTCTTTGTTGGTTGGGAGCGTACGGATTTTATAGCGAACTGAAGTTTACGTGTCAGATGAAGCGTGAAATTGTAATACGGGTAGGGGGCAAGGCAAGAAATGTCGCGTGCCTGCTCGCTACAAAACCGAACCGAAGTATAAAGCTCACCGTTTGCAGGTGTATCGATCGATCGGCATCAGATCATCGCACTCAATCCCCAATTAACCTTCAGCTGTCACTCGTCCTGACGACTGGAGCCAGTAAAAGATACCGCTATCAAACACAAAGAAAGAGTGCACTGTCAAAAAAAAAAGAAGCAAAATATTCAAAACCGGTTATCAGTTTTCGGTTGGTGTGTATCGGTATACTCCTGCACACTCCCGCTGTACGTTGCGTGTTCCGGCGTGACAAGGTGAGCTACATTCACATTCCGGACGAGAGATCCGTCAAACCGCAAAACAGGTTGGCACAGGTGCGTCACGCAGGTGCGGTAAAGGAGGTAGGTAACTCTGCAGTGTAAACGCATTTCGTAGGTTGTTTTTTTTGTTTTGGTGGCAGAATCGCTCTTTTTAATGAATGAAAGCTTCATC
Organism: Anopheles maculatus; assembly: GCA_002091835.1. Taxonomy (NCBI): domain Eukaryota; kingdom Metazoa; phylum Arthropoda; class Insecta; order Diptera; family Culicidae; genus Anopheles; species Anopheles maculatus. The sequence goes on from KZ061898.1 coordinate 123,285, forward strand.
TCGTAATAACCACGTAGCCCTGCAAACTAGCTACCAACCCCCAAAAGTGCCCGGTTGCGTGTGTTCGGTTGGTTTGTTGCTGTTTTGGTCGAAATGTTCCCCTGTTTCGGTGTGCCTTTCGCTACAGGATAATGCGAGTTTGGTTTGAGCACAAGCCAACTGCACAACGGCCGTACTTAGCTGCAGTACGGGCTCGCTGTGCTGTCCACTGCACGGCTGCTCTGCACACGTAACTCTGCCAAGATCGACGAATTGGCACGCTTTGCTCCATTTTACTGGCCGGCATACACACACACATGGTGGACGGCCTTGCGTTCGTTTTTGTTGTGTGATTATTATGTTTGCCCATATTTTCGCATCGCGTTGAGAGCGTTGCTCTGGGGATACACGGCATAGTAGGTGGTACAGTTTAAGCTGTCCTGTAACCAGCGACTGGGAACTGCATTCCAACCTTTTTTTTTTTTTGTTACTGATTTCGTGCTGATTTTGTCGATAAGTCTAAGCCGCGTTGAACAGTTTCGTATCGAAATCATGCCATTAGGCATCGACACACCGCACGCTACAGATGGTTTTGTTCGCTCGGCAAAAACTGGCAACCAAACTTCCCTGTCTGGTGCGCACAAGAGAACTTCTGGCGGGGTGGGTCGTGGAATGTGCACTGACGAAAGCAATGGTAGCGATAATTAATCGCCAGTACAGGAAAGGAACCGCACCATCGCGTATGTGTGATATTGAGAGCTGCCAATTAACGTGCGCCAAAGCAGTGTCTTCAGGTTTCCTTGGGGCAGGGTTGTGCTAGAACCTGCGGTGTTTCGCAGCATTCGTATATAAGAACGTTGCGGCCTTGAGATGCGTCGTTCGTGTTGCGCAAGCGGTGTAGCTGCTTGCACCATACTAGCCGGTTCTGTCTGTTGTCTTTGCGTCTTTCTCCGGCGCAAGTCCCGGGTTCCAGGACAACGTGCAAACGTGACCGCTGTTGCGTAATGGACAGACTCCAAGTACGAAGTTCGGTTTTCAGCTGCTCGCGGCTTTCTATCACCAACAAGTGTAGGTGTACCACCCTGTATGGCCGTTAGATACAGGACTTGGGACGGTAAATACACTCCACATACATTGCAATTGTAGCGTGTAGCGTATTTGAATTGAAATTGTGGCAGCTGGCTAAGTGTTTCCGAGAGCCTTATGGTGCTAAGCTGCGATCTGGGAAACTGTAGCAAGCGTTTTTTTTTCCCCCCGACGACGGAGAGATTGAACACGGCGACAGTTTCGCGTCCATATTTCGCGTTGCACATATCTAGCTAGGTCGGTAGAGATGTCGCTGTTTAGGGGTAGGAGTGAGTCCTCGGAGTCGTTGAAATTTCCAAAACTCCCGCACACCAAACGGTACGAGCTAAATGCAGCAATACTGGATCACTTACGTAAGTGCAGTCCGTTACCACGCCACGTCTCCTGAGCTTTCCCTCCGTTTTTGTCCGCGAGATTATTGCGATTGAAGCAGGGATTTCAATCGAATGCTCAATTCCCAGTTAATGAGAAGGCATTGCCGACAGCAAACAGCTCATACACGGTCAGAACTAGTCTGGTGGTTGGAGTGGTGCCCACTATGCGAGTCACAAAAAAGAAAAGATTATTTCGTTCTCCCTTGCTGTGTGCTTTCTTTAATCATTCGCCTCATAACTCCGTTTATCCAACCATTTCACCCTGTCGGTGCTGGAAAGTGCTTCATGTACATAAACTGCATACATGATTGGTGTCTCGGCAGCTCGGTGAAAACCAGAAAACGGTTTGCGACAGGTGTGTGATCGGCACACGATGCATCGGACAATGTTGGGCAGTTCGATATTTGGAAATTGGGGCAACAAAAGACGCGAAGAACGTTTCCATTAAGGTTGTGCGGTTGTGTTGCTAACTAACGTTAGCCAAATTTCGCGAATGTCGGGTGATGAGATTGAAAATTGGAGAAACTCCCGCAGCGTTGTAACGAAATTTGTTTTTGCAACAATTAATTAGACGAAACCAAGCACGAACAATGTGTTTGCTTAGTGTTTCTCTTGTTTTCCCTGTTTGACGTTTGGAAGAGTGGCATTGTTGGTGTAGTGGCCCTTCATCCGTTACACTCGCTGCAAGATGATAAGCGTACCGGTGTACTTTGTAAGTTGTTGTTTTGTGTTTCAATCACAGCTAGCTCGTAAAAAGCGATGCTGTCACGCACCATCCAAATCCAATCTAGGGCGTTGGTTTGTGGCTTTCGGTGTGCTGGTACCCCCGAACCTATTTGTCATATCAATCAGATCGATTAGGTAACCACGGTAGTAGCGGAGCAATTATAAAACCCGAAGTAATGAAGTGTGACTGTACACATTTGCGGTGGTATTTATTTACGCGTAGGAGAAATTTTCGGGCAGGTGAACTCACCTACCTCACCAAGCACGGTCGACGCGCGCGCGTACTGTGACAGCATCTGCATTCCAATTGGCACGGACTTTGGGGGTGGAAAAGCGGAAGCTCCCAACGACCGGGCGCGGGCAATGAAAGTCCGGAGCATCCGGAGCACGTTGTTTGATAATCATCATCAGCATATCTCGTACGGTGGTGCTGGTACGGGCCGGTCTGTGGGCCTGCCGGGAAGCGGAAATTAAATATGCAAGGTGCCTTTTGTGCCTTGGGTCGGTTGGGATGGGGCCCGTAACAGGGCGAATTTGGTCTCGCCGCTACAAGGGTAATGCAGCTTTCGCAATGAAGCGCACATTTCCTTCGTTAAAATTTTAACACTTTCGCACCAGTTCCGGCGAGTGGTAGTTGTATGGGGCGCTCGGTACACTGTCGCCCATCTCAATTGGCATCCTTCCAGGTGGGTGAAGTGGCGCCCTCTATCAGAGCACTCTGGACGAATTGCAGCAGACACACACACACACGCGACAGATAAGTACAGCGTGTGCACTTGAGCGCAACACTGGACGCGAACCGTGATCCGGAAGAAGATTGCAAACATTGGACGTTAGCAGCAGTCGGACCCGTACAATAGGACATTGTAAGATTGTGACAGAAGCCGGCAACTAGCAAACACAACAGCAATCCTGGCGGACAAAAAAATATGGCCAGCAATAAATTTTAATTAAACAAAAACACAACTGGCGTCTGAGTCCTCGTTTTATTTGCGGGATGCACTATTCGTTTTTTTTTTCGGACACGCTTTCGCCTTTGTCTGGGTGTTCACAACTACACAAGGTGTGCCATTTTTCGGGCGCTGCACGGTGTAAAAACGGGCTGTAAATTTATTCATGAAAATGCCACCAATTGTCTGTCAACTGTGCTCAGTGCTCGGTGCAATGGTGAGGCATCCCGAGAGAAGTCCATCTGATGCTCGATTTGGAGGATTTTCTCGACACCAAATTTTGGCATTTGTTCTTTTGTTTGTGTGTATTTGTGTGGCACAGGCGGAATGTTGACAATATTTTCCGGACTCCGGACAGCGAAGGGGATATAAGGATTGAAATCGCGTTTATCGCTCACGTCATCCCGCGGTGGGATGACATCCAGCTTCAAAACCAAAAAAACATACTCCCTTAATGCATATTGAGCGAGATTACGAGAGTACAAAAATAATATAAATAGCGCCGCGTAATCCTTCGTCCTCCGGTGGTGGTTGACGCTCCGTTTGTGACGAAACATTCACCACGGGTCACAACAACTTGGTATTCCATGCTCGTCGGCCAGCCGGCGAGAATGATGGACGCGGTAAATGGGCGCTGCTTCTGTTCTGGTCGCATCCGTTCACTTCCACGAGTGCACACTGTTGCTGTCATCGGCAAATCGGCAAAGGCGTGCCGAAGGTGCCAGGGCCAGAAAATCGGACGTGGAGCATTTGGTTGTCGTGCCACCGACGCCTGCCGTGCCGTAGGACGCCGAGAACCCAGAACTGTAGAACAGAAACTTTGGTGAAGCAGCCCGAAGAAAGCTGTCGAAATAGTCGTCGAGTTATCTCGTGTCTACTGTGCACACTTTTCAAGTTCATTTCGGTTTCGCGGGCGACAATTCCCCGGGGTTGTTGGGGATACTGTTGGGGGTTTGCTGGTTTGCTTTAATGCAGTGGCAGCGAAACTCGCTTCGGGGATTTCTCAGTCGAATGGATTATGCCGAAATCGCGTTGACCTCAACCGCAGGGATGTCTAGTGTGTCAGTCAGTTTACCGTATGGAGCATTGCAATTTGCTTAACAGCCGCGACTCACGAGATTTTGGTAGCGGGATAAGCGAGTGAAGCTAAGTCCTTGCTGTACGCGGTAGCAGAAGGAGCGCGGATGTCGCAAGTCAAGTCAGCAAGCCAGCCAAGCAATACCAGTACCGACATCATGCATAGAATTTGAATAATATGCATTGAAAATGGGGGAACAATGGCGATGTAGATGCTGTGCTAATGGAATGCTTGTAGAATGCTTCACTCTCACTCTCTTTCTCTCTCTCTCTCTCTCTCGCTTTACCAATAACAACCCGAAACCTTTGACCGGTGGACAATAGGTGGACCGAACTACGATGTGTGTCGTCCGCACACAACCGCACCCAGTCCCGTTCTCTTGCACAAACCCACAATTCCCAAATGTCCTCCCACCATAATGCAGACCATCTGGCACTATTATCTAGTGCGTCCCGGTGCAAAGTACTCGACGCCTGTAGCGTAAACGGTTCAACGGACGTACGGGATGCAATATACCCGGAACCAAGGGTCCAGGATCAGGCCGGGTCCAGGAGTTAACGCCGTACAGCGGAAGGAAATGGTGATGACGATGGGCTTTATCGGATTTCCACACGAATGAACTTTCAGGAATTCTCGTGAATTCGATAGGTGACTGGATAAAGGATCCAATTCGCTTTCTGTGTGCGTTTTGTGTGTGTGTGTTTTTTTTGTGTAAGGTTGCAAAATTTGCTTCTTGTCTGAACTTTAGCCACCTTACGAATATTCAAGAATGGTAAGAGGCGCAAAGTGTTGAATATGGTTGTGGGAAGACAAAGTTTACGGTTCGTACCCGCGCTCCACTTTTGACCGGATGCGGTCAGCTGAAACAAACGAACCGAGGAAGTTTCACTAATTAAGAAAGCGAAGAGACTTAACTTTTAGAAGGGACTTCTAGAAGGAGACTTTGTCTCCAGTGGTGCAGAAACGGGGTAGCAAAAAAAAGGGATAATGTTTTTCCTAGTCTTTGTGCAATAATCATAAAGTCAAATGCAGTCGAAAGCTCTTAAACACACACGGATACATAGAGTGTTGTTCCGGCATGCGGCAACTGTGTTACTTCATGCTCAAGATGAGTTAGACGAGGACTTTATGTTGTTGTTGGGCATATAGTAAACAGTTTTGATTGTCAGGTTGGTATAGTAGGCGTTTTGTGGCGGATATTTTTGGCCCCACTGCTCCTGCCTGACATAAGCGGGCTGTCAGTTTTTTGTGTTGTTGCGAAAATGATATCTTCATTCGTAGGCAGAACGAAAAGCGTATAATGAAGATTGACAGATTTCAGGTATTGTCCTGATAGTTGAAATATGTCACGGTGTTGTTACAATCGTTGTTAGCATGTACCGACCATACTATTGCCATGTCTCACAGCTATAAATCCTCTTGCTGCATGACTCTCCTCCCTTATCACGGTTGTCAGAATTTTCCCGTCCAGCAGACGACCCGACGCCGCACGATTATAATCGGGCGCATATTTGTTGTGTCGTGATTGTCACGCGAAACCCCAAAACCCACACGCAAATCCCAAACGCCAGAAGGTGGTGTGGTGTTGAATCTGGGCGGTTTACTTGGAGGGGTATTTTTTTTTGCATGACCTCGACGCTGGTCATACTCACCGGCCAAACAGGCAAACAAACAGCCATAACATCCATGTTGACAATTGCTTTAGCAAGCCATTTTCCGTGATCCTACACATTCGCCGATACCGAAAGCACGCGACAATGCCTAACCAGCTGCAACCCTGTTCGTGTACGTGTGTCTGTGTGTGTGGCCAGGAACTAACCAGGCATCCGTGGTGCATATGATTGCGGAACGGCCACGTTTTCAATCCTACACAGAAACCAGAAAGTCGTTAGCCCGACGCACGGCAAACGTGGTGTGGTGTGCGGACGGTAGTGAAGTAATCGCGAAGTGCAGTAGGGTGTGGTCAGGGTCTCTAAAGGTATCCGCACTGCAGCCCTCCACTCCGATCCAGATTGTGCCCACTAGATGCCGCCACAGACTGCATTAGGTTAGAACATTCTAGGACTGCAAAACTCTGGCAGTTTCCCTTCTAAAGCGCCACCTCCGGAATGCAGCACCAATCACCGACACACCAGAGGGTGACTCTACCTAACGCTAGCGGAAACGGAATGCCACTGTTCGGTGAAGTAGGGCAGCGCACAATAAAACTCATTTCGCAAACGCTTGCTAGAATGAATGAAATCGAACGGCAAAACGGTGCACTCGAACATGGCCGAGCCACCTTGTATCGCATCCTTGTGGTTAGGCCTTCAATCATCTATGGAAAGCCTTTTGCTGATTATAGTCTTCAACGGTGGCTGTCTCGGTGCTTGGGGAAGGGTTGCGGTGCCGCGGCGCTTGATAATCATCAATCAAACATTCGCGGATCCAGCGCGGCTTGTGCTGTAAGTCCATCCAGAAGCCAGAAACGCGCGTCAAAGTAAGAGTGAACCGAAAAAAAAGGTGGCACAAAAGTTTGACAGCTGTCAGCCAAGGTGGAGCATCGCCAAATGACCTCCAGCGGGATGATTAGCGAGCTGGGATGAAGTAAGATGTTTCCAACTCACATCAGCTCAAATTGATTTAAAAAAAAAAAAATAAAAATTAAAAAAAGTAAATTTACACCACCCTAACGCCGGCTCTAAAATCTCGTTCGAATGATGCTCTCTGTCTCGCAAAGCAATGCCACCGATGACAGCTTCCTTGCGGCACGTGAAGCTAATCGTGTCTCGTCATGGATGATTGGTTCGCATTGGAGTACCCTTGGAGCGTGTGCGCTCTGCACTGCGCACCTGTCGTGGCTAAAGAAGGCACAAAATCGGCCAGATGATTTGTTTTGTGGAGTACCGGACCGTGCGCTTAGGCCACTTAAAACCTCAAGAGAAGCGTGCGCCGAAAAAAAAAGAGACCCGTCGTTGTTGCTCCAGTAATTTCCAACGCCAACGCCACCGACGTACGTGTACGCTCGTAGAACTGCACTTACACTTCCGTCTACGGTTGAAAGGAGCGGCTCGATCGTTACCAAGCGCACACATAGCAGGACCCACAAACGTAACCGTAGCGGCATGGTATCAGGCACGCCCGTTGCGTGTAAAAGAGGAGAAAGGATAAAGTAAGCTTAGTGTGCAGTGGAGCGCAGGGCAGGGGCCTGAGCGCGATCGTGGAGGGCTACACATACTAGCTCTCGTACAGTAGAGCAGGTGTGTGAGAGCGATGGTAGATACACTGTGAAGGGGGACTTTGTCTTTCTACCGTTGGTCAATCCCCACGCACTCCGGTAAGCTCCACGATGCGTCTGTGCAAGAAGAGGGCAGTCGTACGAAGCGAGCGAGACGGGTGTAGTATAGCCGGTCGGGAGCGCTGTCTATATATAAGCGAACGCGCCGTATTTGCGTACGATCTGTTTACAAACAAACTTTGCCAGCGGTAGTGATCGGTCGGTCACCGCAACGTCTTTTGTATAGCTCGGGATCAGTCCAATTTTGGAGCTTGAGTTTGGTCGATTTTGTACTAGTGCAGCAGTGTTCTGGTGCAGGTACGCCGTTTATACCTCTACACAGTTTGCAGCTCTATCAGTGTGCCTACTTCTTAAGTTATTAGTGTGCGTGTGTGTGTTTGTTTGTGTGTGCTTGTGGCGTGCCTTGAGTAATACCGATCCTTTAAATGCGAGTCATTTGATACCCAATTTTTTTTTCTTCTTTTGCGGTTGTGTGACCTTGTGAACCTGATACTGGATATTGGCAGGTCGTCGACACAGCAGCCAACAGCAAGCTCAACCAAGGTAGAAGAACCAGGCACAAGCGTCCAACATCAGCACACAACCAGTCAAACTCGCTACCAGCCAAGCGCAGCTCAAGCGGAGGGTCCCGATACCAAAAAGGCTTACCTACTTCAACGGTGTTCCGCATCCACAAGACAATCAACCAAAAATGAAGTCTCTGGTAAGTTGATATGCGCTTACTTGGCACCCAGTAGGACAATGTTATGCAGCAATAGGTGTGTCAAATCAATTCCCGTGTGTGAAAACGATTGTGCAAAGTGACAGAGTGCCTTACAAGAATATCTCCATACACGGGAAGATGTTGGTTCCCGGTTTGTGTTGCAAACTCTAGACGATATATTCGTGGAGCGGCGGCGTAGTGGAGAAGGGTGTATAGAGAAACCGGACCAAGCATTCCCGGTGTTTCTCTATCTTGGACGATGATCATTGAAAACATTTCTTTTGAGTGATGCACATAGAACGAGCCCCAGCAGAACAGCAGTTGAAAGACAACTCATTATCGTTAAGCTTGGTGACTGGTCAGCTTTTCCTAATGTCGTTATCGGTGTCCGGATCCCGGAGCAAAGATAACGTTTGCCGATGTTTGCACCCTAAGTGAACATTCGCTTTTTGTTGCTGTTTTGTGCCATTAGAATAACGTCAACACTCACTTGGCAAGCGGACGGAAGACGGATATGGACATCGTAACTGTAGTTCTGCTTTCCATGCCCATCACAGTGGATGTGAGGAGCCGAGTGAGAGAAAAAAAAAGTAAAGGAATCTAGTCATCCGGGTCCGGTGTGCGAGATGCCGTTGACTTGCCGTCAGGTTCTTGGTTTGCTAATGACATTTTGATGCACAGTAACTGACCAGGCTCGCTACTTTATCTGCTGAACGAACGAAAAAAAAAGATACAGACACTGGGTGCAAAAAAGAGACTAAAATGAATCACATTCGCAAGATGGCGGTGGTTCGGCAATTAGCTTTCGTTCTGAAAAGTGTGTTGGATGCTCAGGCACTCGTCTGTACCATTGATATGCCCCAATATATTTAGCACGGCAGCATGGTTAGTATAAGGTTTAGCGTCAATAAACCATTAAAGAGATCAGCAAATCCATCACCAAACAGAGGCCGGGTGCCGGGAAAAACACTGTCAACACCAGTGTCGCTAGTTGGCCAGGTACTTTCGGGTTGCTAGTTTCGATGAAGCAGGGCGCTTCGCTTGCTCTAACACAACCCAATAAGCCGTACCGCTGCTCGTAACACAACTCACTTTCGGTTCACTTTTCACCGTAATTATCCGGGCAGATGGGTCGACACCGAGCGACGCCACCTACCGGAGGTACGTGCTGGTAAGGGATGCCATGATTTATAGACAATCTGTCGCGGTGTACCGCGAACGGAGGAAGGGGCGCTCATAATTTATTTATTTATTCATTAGCTCGGCACTGAAGGCGTGCAGTGAGCAACGGCAGCGACGCACGGTCGACACCTCCGTTGGCGGCAACACAACAAGGAAATGCCCCATATATGCAGGGCACCTTGGCACTGTCCCCTGCTTCTTGTACTTCACCATATGTGTGTTTGTGTGAGGGCATGCGCTCTGACAAGATGTATTATACATCCTTAATGGGGTTTTATTCAATGAGCTTTTTTGTGTTGTGGTTTACTTTTTTATTTTTATTGCACAACTCATTTAGTCTACCTCCCTGGTCTCCGGTATCTTGATGGACGAGGAAAAGAAATGAAGAGAGGTGGGGAGAGTTAGCTAGTGTTTCAAGTGTTCTTTCGGAAAATCGCTCATCCGCTGCCTATTAGTGAATTCGATCAAGCGAATCATACATCATCCACAATTGCCCTTTTTCGAAGTCGTTGGAAAGGCACCAAAGGGTGCTCTGATATAGATACAGCCCAACGCTTACGTCGTCGAAGGTGTTGTGTAAAGCCATATGATGTGAGCAACATGAGGTTCGAATTAAAGTAAACTTCAACAATGTTCTAACAAAAACTAATTTCCTCAACTTTAACTTTAACGCGCGAAATACCCTAGCTAACGAAGAAGTCTCAAATAGAGCTCCGTAAAAGGTAATCCAATGATCGAATCGCGGCTAAGGGTACGCTTCTACCCAACTAAAACCCTAATCGTGTGGAAACTGTGCAACACCCCGAGAGTCCACGGTTGCTTCTGCTCAAAATCATTAGAACCGTAAATTGAGAAAATTTTAGCACGTTTAAGCTATTATGCCATTTTAATTTATGTCCACCGCTACCCGCTTCACAGTTCCAAAAGCATTAAAAAAGGCTCCACAAATGTCACTAGCAAGTTCTCGGAAGGTGGACAAAAAAAAAGCGACGGTAGCTTTACGTGTAACTGCTCTCAAATCTAACTTCGAGGTTTTTTGTTGCTGTTGCCGTCCCGTAGCTTCTAGCTGTTTTCCGAACTCCCATTTCTTCACGACAACAGCTAACAGCTGCTTGTGAAAAGAAAGGTAACATAAAATGGTACTTTTAACTCGCCCAGGTTCTTCGGTGTTTTCGGTGTCGCGAGCTTACGCTGGGGTTTGCAATAAAATGCGCCCAATAGCCGGCAAACGCCACACGGCCAGAAATTTCGTTACGTCACAGCGTTAGCACACTTCGCATGCTAATCTGTGTGAATTAACATTTTTCAATTAAATCCCGAATCCCCGAAGCTGCGTGTTTGCGAAGTCGGAGCTTTCGTGGAAGAAGCGCTGCAGCGTCTCATTTCGGTTGCTATTGCACGCTCGTGACGTGAACTATTGGCCGCCGGCAGCCACAGTTACTACTGAACAGAGGAGCACTGGCTTCTTGAGTTGTCTTATCTAACTTGATACCTTTGTAGTGGTACCTGAGCCTTTTTTTTGCGGACCCACTCAAAACCGAACGAGAGTAGAGACGGTCGCAGGAAGAAAGCAAATAACAACATCCTACACCATAACGAGCCGCCTGTCTTCGGGCGTGCTGGTGTTGGCGTGTGTATGGAGCGCCCCGGAATGTCCGGATGTTACGCAGAAGGGTGTTTGGCGGGTGCGGTATGCCAAACCATATTCCTACGCGACATTCTGCGAAGGCATGATTATCTAACGCACAACGCAGGACAGGACACAAGTACGAGCTCGAGGTGAAGCGTTTTGAGCAGTAAAAATAATGCCACCGGCAGCAGTCATCCCAGCATGGATATGAGATTGGGATGTTTTTTTCTTTTTCGGGAGTATTTTCGATCGGCGAGAGCAGAAATGATAACCGAGCACACGCACACATACTAACGGTGGGTCATAGCGTCACTTTAGCTTGTGGCGTATGTAAATATGCCGACGAGAGGCTTGCGGCAAGAACCAGGAATGTGTCAACATGTTGACTCGGAAATATATTCATGCAAAAAGCCTCCAAAATATCCAATACCGGTTAGATTGGGCTTCGGTTTTCTTGTTCTGGCTCCCACAGTTTTGGAGTGCTTCGTGCCTTAGTTCCGGCAGGGTTTTCCCTGGAATGTGAATTGAGGAATTTTATAGTTTCATTGCTTTTACCTCGCAATATCCGTGCAAGAATTCGCCTGTTTTCTGTATTTGTCTTCTTTTCGGGGGCTTTTATTTGACAGTTACTACTCTCCGCGATAGTGACGATTATTGCGGCCCAGAGAGACTACACCACGCCAGTGCCTATTCTGAAGCAGATCAACAGACACAACGAGGATGGCAGCTACAGCTACGGGTACGAGGCAGCGGACGGTACGTTCAAGATCGAGACCAAGTACCCGAACGGTGAGGTGCAGGGCAAGTACGGTTACGTAGATGATGGTGGCAAGCTGCGCGAAATCGAGTACGGTGCGAGTAATCGTGGTTTCGAACCTCAGGGTAAGTCAGCACTCGCTTGCAACGCTGGACGTGCTCTGGAAAGGGTTGCTAATTGTATCTTCTTTCCATTATCCTCAGGTACAGACATCAACGTGCCACCACCAACGTTGAGTAACAGCAACTACCCACCACTCGGCCCGAACGAAGAAGACGATGGCCAGTACCGGGAGGACCCGAGCATCTACTACAAGGACTCGCGTTACAACTCGAAACCGGCACCGTACAATCCGCGCCCAGCACCGGTTGCGTACAACCCGGCACCGCAGCAGTACTACCGCAACACGGCCGCTCCAGAACCGGCGGCACCCACCTACCAGCCACAGCCTCAGCATCGGTTCCAGGCGCCACAGCAGCCGCAGCAGCAGCAGTACTACCAGCCAGCTGCACCAGTGCCACAGCAGCGCGCCGACTACTGGCACCCGAACGCGAAGGTGGATATCAACACTGGCTCGTACTCGCTTAGCTACACTGGCAGATAAGGCAGATAAGGGGTGCAACCACACAATCTGCACAGTTCAATCCAAATCAACATACACACACATACACAAAGACACTCCATCTTCAACTCAACTCTATATCCTAAGTCAATGTGGTGTCATCTTAACCAGTGCCCACAACATCACCAATAAGGCGCGATGCTAGGCGAAGCAGCATACACACCTCTCCTATTCCGAACAGGTTTCCGGAAGGGTGCACGCAATAAAGCGATAGAGAACCTCGTTTTTTCCAACATAAATTACCACGCAAAAGGTGTTTTAATGGCTGTATGGTCCGGGAGGGCCTTCCAGAAATTAATTGCCCATCAGCTTCGATAAATCTTCACAACTCCGGATATCCGATAGCTCCAGCTATTTTTTCCGCAAAAGCTTCGTCAGACATAGCTATTGAAGCTCCACAAAAAAAAAAGATGTTCAACACTTCCATTAGAATGTTTCTTTTTGATCCGGGAAACAGGGTAGAACTTCCTGCACCTACCTCAGCAAAGCAAGGAAATCAATACGGTGCACGTACAAACAGTAATCACCTTCAAACAAACTGTCCCAACGTTTGACACATTTGCACCCCGTTCGGTACGTTCTGTTCCCTTGCGAACACTGCGTGACAGTTTGCGGTGCACGGCACATGGTTCAAGCACCGCCTACACTTGACATCGTAACCTAACTTTGCGCCCGTACCAGTACCAGGCCAGTACCAGTTCGGCGCTTGGTGCGCGGTCGGCGGACGCCTGGGTAGTAATGTAGTGAATGTGCGCGTATTTGCTATAATTAATTCATTGCTGCATGCTCCACAGTGGAATGGCACGATGACACTTACCGCGCTCGTGGCACTTTGCGTCGGTAATTAATTTATCAACCGCACTCGCTGTGTCGCGCCTTCCGGATGCTATCCCGGCGGGACGGGCTGGTGTAGGTGGAGATGGCTCCATTACTGCACCGAAGATACTCTCCGGGTCAGGATGGTTTAGGGGGTCCGTTTGTTTGTTTACGTGTGCGAATTGCTTGTCAACTCGAGTTCGTTCGTCAATTAGCGTGATTGGATGCACGCAGTCCGAAAAAGGTGATGGCAGTGGCGACTAACGGCAATGGGTTTTGTTAACTTGCTTTCAATACCAGGGAGAATGTTCGTTGGGTATGCAATTTTGTGTACTTAGCAAAGGTTCCCTTGAAATGTGAAAAGTGTGAGAGATACTGGGCCGCGGAAGTTACGCTATCCGTATTGAATTTTAATGGGAACTGAAGGCTGTAATCAACACATCATTGCCAATTGGCTTCAACTACGCCCACGTTTCACGATGAGACATGATTTATATTTTTCTTTGCGAGTGTTTCACTTTCCCATCGCTAGAGTGTGTTTAATGAACTCGTAAAGGCCCATTAACAAGGGTCCCCATTTGTCGTAGCGCCATAGTTGAGTGCATTGGTATTAGCCTGAATGTAGGCTATTATGAAGCGACACTTGATTGGAGCAAACCCAGCCGACATAATAGCTTAAGCGGCATCGTTTCTTTCTGCATTCGTTTATTTGTTCCCGGTTAAAGTTTTGTGACAGAATTATAAATCAATGATCAGCTGGTATGTTTACTATTACACTGAAGTCGTGTAGTCGTCCGTCAAAGTGTTTAGTTGTGATCACAATGTCTTTGCATCGGTGGAGATATAACGAACACTCTAGCACTCGAGATGAGCGCTTTGATTAGAGTATGCAATCGCTTCGGTCCGAGCGAACAATATCGCAAAGTCCTCGTTATTGTTCCCTTATATTTTTACTTGCACACGAGCTACCTTGTTAATGTCTTGTATGTCGCTCGAAATCCGGCTTGTCGGTTGGGGGCCCAGCAAAACACTCAACCTTAATCGCTGCCGCCGAAGAGTATCGTTTCAGCGCCCGGCGTTATGCAATTATTGTGCACCGACTGAAGACTGTTTCATTTGACAGGCGGAACGTGGCCATTCGTGTTTCCGATTCCTTTTTCCATTTCTACCGTTGAGCCACACTGCTTTGCATACGTTCCTGGTGCATTTATCCGTTCTGTCTTTCGGTTTCCTGTTTCTGTTTCGCCGCTTTTCCGTTCCGTTCTCGGCACCGGAACCCTGGTGGATTGTAAATGAGTCGAACAAATGGAGCCACAAACGGAGCTCAATGCATGAATGAATGAACGGGAGCATATCAACAAGTCAAATTGTGTTTTCTGTAGCCATACGAAGGCAAATCCGTGAAACGTGCCAATTTGTGCCAAGACGGCGTACTTGAGCACGTATTGAGGCGCCCGTCATCCGGTCCGGTAAGATCGTAAAAAGGTGACGTGCTTGATTCACCGTCACCGTAGCCGTTTGTTGTGTTGTTTCGACGTTCTGTTTCAGTTTTGTTCGAGTAGGAAGCCGCGAAACGAAATTCAATCTGCATTTTGTTATACCGCCACACGATTAGTGCTATTTGGTCTGCCTGAGTTTTGGAAACCAACCGGTCAATTATCGCATTCCGAAGGAGGCACAAACACTTGGGAGATATATCAACGTGTCAGAAATCCTCTTAACAAACAGCTCAGTAGAGTTAGACTTTAAAATAAACAATCAAACAGGGATAGGAAACATGTTTGGTGTTGATTTCCGTTCTCGCACATTTGTGAGGCCTCGCAAGATACCATTTTCGATAGCCTTAATAGCCTTAAAAGCGACCAGTAACATTTAAAGAGGGGCTCAATACAAACAAATTTGAAGTTAAAGCTTTGACATTTGTCTGACGCTCTGTCCCGTACAGGTAGAACGAGTAAACCTCACACACTGGTGACATTTATCGTCCCCAGGAATCGGAAGAAAGAATCGATTCGGTGATGTGATTCGTGTGCTTGTTGGAAGAGTTTTTTCCCCATGTTCTTTTTTCTCGTATCGAAAAATGGATGCTCCGTCGGAAAGATGATGGTGGTGATGCCATGTAGGAAGATGGCCGAGTGTAAATATAGACTGTACCGATGCTCCGTACCACGGTAAGTACATCTCGTGCATCCGTTTTGATGTAGATATGAATTATGAAGCGGCCTCACCTTCTCCCCCTTTCCCAGCAACCCTTCCCCCCATGCATTCATATTCCGCACCCACACATTTGTGCAATAGCAAACAAAAAAAGGCATCACCCCGAACGGTAAACAATCATAAGGCTTCGTCTTGTTATTTTTGTTGTTGTTCGGTAGGAAGTTCGGTGAACAGCTTCCACAACAGCAAGCAAAATGTTAGCAAAACGACAGCGAATAGCATAATATCAGGGGCAAAACGCAGAGAGAGTGAGCCGTACATACGTACATCAAGCGAGAAGGATGCGATCTATTTATTTTTACAAGCGCGTGGGCACGGTACGGGGAGGAGAAGGGGGAGAAGAGGTACGGGGGAAAGGTTCGCAGAATTACCGAGAAAGCCGAGAGCAGTTGTGGATGCCGCCGCGTTGTATGTTGGGCGAAAAGCGAATCTTGTTTACTGAGGGCTCCCATTGTAAAGCGTAACAAATGTAATTTCGATAAGCCGGAATTTATAGCCGAGGCCCCTTTTGCGGGAAAAACCCGGAACATGCACGTGTGTTTGTGAGTGTGTATGCGTGTAGATATGTATTTGAAAGGGTGCGCCATCACAAAGGAAAATGAGATGAGAATGTGGGGTTCGCTGATGCTTCCAGATGTGCTGGCAAGGAACGTCGCGCAGGATTCGTTTGGTGAAAATAGGAGCCAGAGGAAAACAATGCGTCAAGTATAACAAAGCAAAACAAAGCAGGGGAAAAAAACTCTGTCTTTCCATCACACAAACACACACACACACACCCACACCCACACACACAAACATCATCGTCACAGCTGAAAGATTAAAGCTTACACATGGTGTCCGCCCTTCAAAATGGGCTCGCACAGCGAGCGTAAGCGAGCGTTTTAACTGTTGCTTAAAGCGTGGACGCCTTACGCAAAAAGCATGTTAGTGGAGTAGGAGATGAGAAGCAAGAAAAGGAAGACCTCTCATGCACACCCACCAACCACCTTCGCAATCCATTAATTCATCTCGGTTTGCCTGCTTTTTTTTTGTTCAAAAAGAATGGAAAAGAATTTTCCATTAAAGAAAAATTAAAAAGAAAACCCCAGGAAACCTTATTGCATAACTTTCGCTGTGCGACATCATACGGGGAATGTTGTGCATGTTTCCAGGGCCGTGGTGCAACAGCGTAGCTTCGGATCTCTAGCGCTTTCCTGCCAAACGGTACATTTTTGGGTGTGAACTTAATGTTTGTGCACTGGTATTGACAGTTCAACGTCTGGCTGTCCGTTTTCCAAGGTCACGCCAGTCACCTTGGAACGAGCTGCCCAAAAGGAAGAGCAGAAAACGCCATCAAAAAATCGAAGCGGTTGCGTTGTGCGGTGAAAGCGAATGTGGCATGAAAGCGAAACGTAGCGAACGATTAGCTGGCTCGAAGCGGGCTGCGGCCGAGATGGTGGCGTGCAGCTGGCGGGCGCGGAAATTAAGTCAAGGCGATCGTGAGTATGTTTGGGACAACCTTTCTCCCGCCCAACTTACAATTGTTACCAACTGTTCGTTGACAAACGGGGAAGTTGCAGTACGGGTTGCAGCAAATCAGGCGTTCAGCTTTAAGATTTTAGATGCTTGCGGCTATTCGAGACTTAGATTGGAAAATGTTGTGCATCTTGACTGTCACAATGATGTACAGTGACGGGACAAAGAATAAGGTAGAATAGTCTTAGAACCAACCTGGAGTTTGCGATGGTGTTCACGATATTGGGAAAATGAGGTCATCAAGATCAAGGATCAAGATATATCAAGATCAATTAGTAGATGCTTATGCAACATTTTGGGAGAGACATATACCTATTCAAAGTATGGAAAACACTAGCTGGGAAGAAAACAAAATCGAGTATCAAGGTGGTCTTATTTGATTGCCCTTGACTTTAGCTATGTGGACGCTTGTTATGGGGACTAGCAAACCCCTGTACGAAGGTAGAATGTGTATCTAGCCTCTTCTCATTACTGTAGAGCACAAAAAGAAAAAGAACAAGAAGATACTTAAATAGTTTTAGAGGCTGCGTATCTCTAAGAGACTGTATGGCAGAGTAAAGTGTACGTGAGGATAGCATCAAGATCGATTAGTACATCGATTTTTATTCTGATTGCTGATGCTTATGCAACATTTTGGGAGAGACATATACCTATTCAAAGTATGGAAAACCCTAGCTGGGAAGAAAACAAAATCGAGTATCAAGGTGGTCTTATTTGATTGCCCTTGACTTTAGCTATGCGGACGCTTGTTATGGGGACTAGCAAACCCCTGTATGAAGGTAGAATGTGAATCTAGACTCTTCTCATTACTGTAGAGCACAAAAAGAAAAAGAACAAGAAGATACTTAGATAGTTTTAGAGGCTGCGTATCTCTAAGAGACTGTATGGCAGAGTAAAGTGTACGTGAGGATAGATGTAACAGGTTGATATTAAAGTAACGAAGCCCCAAATCTCAAATCTCCCTGCCCGTCAAGAGTTAAAACTCGTTTCCCCTACCCCCCTTCTTCTCCTACTCCGATCCGCAAAGGTGAGAATCTGAACTATTTAGAGCATCCAGCACAAATGGGGGCCGGGTCGCAATGCACGGTAAATACAGCGAACCGCATGATCATAACATTATCGCACGGTACACAGAAACTGGAGCGAAGGCGTTGAAAGGCGAGCGTGTGCAAGAAGAAAAACAAAACACCGAAGAGAGAGAGACCTTCAAACTGAAATCGAAAGTACACCGACCAGTTCCGCATGCCCAGCATTCGGCTGCCCCGGCTTGGTGAATGGCGCGCACGGCTGGCACGCCACAACGGTTTAATAATATGAGATGAAATGTTAACGGCTTTCGTTTCGGTTTCGATTTCACTATTAAGGTGTATGGCTTTATTTGCAGTGGTTCAAAAAGAAAAGGTAGCCATTTTACTACAATAAAAGTGTGTTAATGAGGTGAGTACAATTGTCACTAGCTAGTAGAATAAAACATTTATAACAGAAATAAACAATTTATCAAGTACCGGCTGACCCGCAACGGCTTCGCTACGGTATTCACTAAGCCTATTACATCACTGCACCATTTCGGTTCGTACCAACTTGCAAAGGCTTCTGGTGAGCTGCTGCGTCTCACAAGTCCACACACTCACACATACACACGCTTCGAGCAGCTATGACTTCTTGGATCGTACCCCATGCCTGGGTGCCGGATCAATAGAACCAAACCAACTGTGTTGCAACGAACAAACCACACAAACCGGTCGCCGATCGGTTTTGCTGGCTCCAATATGGTAGGGCCTAATGGTGGTTCGCCACACTTAAAGGCATCGCCAGTCGTGCAATTCGATTCGGTTGGTGTGTTCTGGAGCACATTGTGCTTTCTTTGCTTTCCCACGCAGATGATGAGATCGTGCCGCTACGGTGCAGTGGTCGTGAAATGAAAATTAGGCTATAGGTGTTTGGATTGTGAGATTGATGTCGATTCTGTAAAGTTTGTTGGAGGCTCGGAAAGTTTTACTGATATCTCAGAGAATCCCAAAACAAAACGCTATTGAAGACCTAGTGTTGAAGTGAACATCGTCTGTAAATAAAGTATGTGAATCTAATGCTGATGTTTAGCTCAGAAACTGTAATCATCTGGCTACCAATGAAGAACCTATGCTACTCATATGAAAGGAGTACCTAGAGTACTCCTTCGGAAAAATCAACAGATGACAGTACTATTACCAAAACACAATTCATTTGAATCAATCTAGTTTAGAGTGCCTGTCTTGCATGGGAACACCTCATTAGGTCATCTAATTAAGCTACCTAGTTCCATAACGCTACTCACCGTGATGATTGGAGTCATAAGCAAGACTGCACGACACCAATTAGTAAGATAAAGAAACATTTTTGAACTGCTTGAAGCACGCTATTGACGCAGCTGACGACTTCCTCCACGAAGCAATGTTTTTCGGCGAAAATATTAAACCCCATCGTACTAGGGTACGTTCGGAGTCTAATGTCCTACAGTTGGCACCTGTTTGGACACCCGTACACGCACCTGTTCGCCTGGTGGTTCGCCCAGCGCAACTGGGTCCCCATTCGTTGGGGCGTTCGGCCGAGAAAAGCAGCACGGCGAAACCGGGCAAAGAAACTGGTGCAATTGACGCCCGATCGCAAGACCTGGCATTCACGGTGACCGGCCGACACGAATTGAATTTGAACTGGTTTATGAACGCCCGGCGCGGGCGACGGTTACATCAGTGCTGGGAGGTTTTCGTTAGGGGTCTGTGAACTTTCCAACCCCAAAAGCCTAGGCCAACGACACGCCGATCGCCAAACGTGCTGCCGAATTGCGCTAGCACCGAGGGGCTGAAATTCTATCCACCGTTGAGGTTAGGCGAGCGTCTGCATGTCCCGACTCCGGCTTCCACTTGCGGACGCGTGTGGAGTCGTCTAAAGTTAGAGGACGTCATTTGAAACCTCGAACACAGGGCTGGGAAATTGAATCTCGAATGCCGGCACGCTCGCGTACCGGTTTCGTCATTGAGCACTGGATTCCGGCACTGGCGCACGCACCGGAAGGCTTAGATTTCCATCGTCGGGAGCTTCATCTTAAGGTGTCCGATGAGATTTGAGACTGCGGGATACACTCGCAAAGTCCTTGTTTGTTTGCTCAACGTGTCGGTGGTTGTAGCTGTGGCATGTTGGCAGGCCTGCCTTGTGTCTGGTTTACAATTTCGCGTAAGGTAATTTCATCCAACTTGTGGGTGATGTGCGTTACTAGACACAGAGATCGGAATCCCGAAACAAATGTAGTGAGCTAGTCTCTAGAGCGATTTGAATTTATATAAGGAGCTACTGAACTATCGATGTATACTACTGACTTATCAGTCTGCTGCATATTCCTAGAAAAGAGTTATCAGCACAATCGCTAGAACGTACTCCAGACAGCGTGCCTCGTTCGCCTCATTCCACAAACATGTACGTGACAGTATCGTATCGATTTTGCATATTATTAAATTAGTCATCAATCGGTCGACAAGTGATGATGCGTAGTGGTGCAGGCTATAACATTTCGTCTAATTTATAATCCTCTCCTCGTGTACCGGACCTCCTCGCCACCCGATATCCTCACTAGAATGCGCAATTGCACGTACGCCTGAATGGTAGGCAACGCGTACAGCATCATCCGTACTCGGAATAAATAAATTAAATTAGTATGAGCAATTGGATTTCCCTCGTTAAACCGTCCCGATGAGGATGGTCCAGCCGGGCGAGAGCAGAGGACGCATATTTTCCGAATCGGTCTCCACTAATGGAATTTTTGTTTTAACTTTTCACTGACAGCAACTCTGCCCGCTCGAGGGTGTTTGCAGTCGGTACAGTTGACTTAATTGGCCGATCGGCAATCGATGCGCTAATTTCAGCCTAACCGATGTGCCCCACAGAACATTGGTGCATTTGTACCGACCATTTTATGATTGTTTGCTTATTAATTTATTCAACCATGCTCCACATCCACGGGTTTGTTTTTCCTTTAGCGTGAATTGAAGGATTTAATCGAAGCAAACAAAAGGCGTTAATTTTATTAGGTAGCCAGCGGGAGACTCTGCTTCAGGAGCGCTGCGTTACCATGCAGGACCTTCGCGCAAAGGTTAAAATAACGTTCATTATCGCGGCACAAAAGCGTTCTTGAGCGTACTGCGAATGTGTGGAGCAACGCCTTCCGAACGAAGGAAACGCTAGCGCAACGAAAGTGCCACCGACAGCACAATCGAGTCACGAGTTTTGAATTGGGCTGATGATCTCCTCAGTGTTGCATCACACCACCAGCGTCTGACGTTTCACTCGGCAGCTATTACCGCGGTTCAAAAACTGGTGCAGAAATGGTTGACGGTAGACACATCGTTCTCGGGTGGGCGCCATCTTGGGTATATAAATAGCACCCGATAGGATATGGGTGCCCGTAGGGCCACACCGAACGATTCGCCGGGGGGCGCGAGAGCGCCGTTTCTTGGGGGTTGCAGAGTGGATGAATTCTTTGCTGTCAATTATGACGAGTCCTTTAGCCCGGGTGTCTTCAACCCTCGGCCGGAGCTGGGCGCGGAATCAGACAAGCTTTTTTCGGGATGGCACGATGGTATTTGGAGCTCATTATGATGCTCAACTGCCTCGAACGCTGCTGCCCGTCAGCACCAGCACCAGGGTGTGACGTCGTCAAACTGCACAGCCACCCGGTGGGGGGGGTTTCGGTGAGCACAAAAGCGCAATGACACAGGCACTGGTTATTCGGTTCCTCGGGGCTAGACGCGCTATTAACGAGCGCTCTTCCCATTGTTTTCCCCGCGTGGCTCGCTTCTGCCTACTCCACACGGGTCTCCCGTACCTCTTGTGGTGGAAAAACGAAAACGATGTAGGTACGGGTTTCGCTGGGGCAGAAGTGTTGACCGAACGGGCTCGTGATGGTGGCAGAAGCTGTGGCGGTCGGGTGTCTTCGCTTCGTTCTCTTGTACGCCTCTGTTCTATGCTGCTCATCATATTACACTCATCATCATCATCGTTCTCCTTGTCGTGAAGGATACGTCTTCTCGGGTCCGCTTTCGCCGTAGCTATATCATTGGCCATTCTCTTCATTATCAGCAGCATCGTTATCGTTCCTTGCATACGCAGATTCCTTTCTTTTGAAGTGAAAAATCTTCCACTCGACACACTCGGCTGGGATGGGGATGGGTACCAGCCATCGGGTGCGGAATGCTAGCGCCCGGAATGTAAGGGACCTCCGGTTTTGTAACTGTTTCCGCTTTCTGTTCTGCCGTTCGGTTCCTTGGGCAGAGCGCGATACCATTGGATGACGTAAGAGCACACGTACTGACATAAAAAGCCTCAAGAGTTCGCAGGGTGTGCCTGGAGTCTGGCAGTGATAAGCGAAATGTTTAAAGCGCTCCAGAGCAATGGAGATGTGGTTGTGTGTGAGCTGGGATGAATGTCTTACCCAAAACCAAGGCCCCTTTAAAGTACGCCTTTGAACAGGTTTTCGCACCAAAATCACTTTCCCTTCCAGTCTGGCGCTGTGTATTCGTGCAGCCGAAACACTGGAGGTGGTGTTGTCGTGTGCAGCTCGAACGAGGTTCTAGATAAAGATGGTCCCTAACTTGCCAGCGGCCACCGGCCGCCAATCAATACTGCTCCACAAATCCACTCCACACAAAGAGGATCAAAAGGATAGATTAGCGGCAACAATGAGATGCTTTCCTTGCCCGGCCGACGCTGACGCTGAGGTGATAGAAAGGATCCATTTTCACGCGCGACTTGAAAAGCTTGCGGTAAATGTGCTGGCTCCATTAGCGTTCGGTGCTCTATAATTAATCCGCTTCACCGTCGGTGCCGCAAGGATACACACCAACAGCCGCATTCTTTGCATAATTGTTCACGCGGGCGAAAATCTGGGCCCGATGAAGTGTCACGCTGTTTGGAGAGGGTGGCGAGTTGGGTGCGAAACGAGGGGCGAGAAACTCATTTTCTGCTACCCTGCACCGTTTGGAACTAACTCGATTCGAACAAGACTCTCGTAAGCATTTGTCTGTCGGTGTTTGCTAATTTGACATTTAAGGTTTACGCTAACGTCATTCTCGATGGGAAATAAATAATGGCCCAAAAAAAAAAAAAAAATTGGATCGTACACAGAGGTGCTGCAAATACGCTCGGGTAACCTTTGCCAGAAGTCTAATGAAGACTTCCTTATGTTCTAGGAGGCTGTTTTGGGTGGACGGAAATTTCGGGGCCAGCTTCTGGTTGACGGAAGGTTGCCACAAAACACAATTTACTGCCACGGGTACGCTTCTACAGTGGTTCCCACTCTGTTGTGTATTGGAGCTTGATCACTGCCGCTGTGTATCTCGATCTCGAGCGGTCTGTGAACGCTCGCACACCAACGCGTTGCCTTTGTTGGGTGTGTGATACAATTACCTAGGTTTGGGTGGCTCGTTTTGGGCTCCCTGTCGTAAGCACAAGGGAAGCGAGAGAAGGGAAGTCTTACCAGTACCAGCAGTACACCAGGTGTCGCTAGATGTTCTTTCGATGTCTCTCTTCTTTCTCATTCTCGTACTCTCTCGCTCTTGGTGCACCTCTGGTAGGCTTGGTGTGCCTTTCCCTTGTTCACAACCAGTCTCAGTGCGTCTCTTACTCACGCGCTCATAACTACCAGAGACACCTAGTTCGGCGTTGACCTAGAGTGTGTGCTGGCTCCCCCTGTTCTCACCACCCGGGGATCCGTTGTGGACCGATGTTTTTTTAATCCAACCAGGTACCGGTTTCGCCTCTGAACCAAACAAATAAAAAAAAAAACCATTACGCGAGCACTGTGGGAAACACTGTAGGCACGCGGGTCTCTTCAAACTCTTGCAACTGGAGTTTGGGTGTCTGTGTGCTGTGCATTCTAGTGGAGTAGTGGTGCACATAATACTAACAATGATGTTGCCCTGCAACGACCGTAACTAAGAGCAGAAGAAGAAATCAGCCTATCACCGGAATGGCCAACGGTGACCGAATCGAAACCGAATCCGAACCCGATCGACACGCGCACACTGGAGAGGGCGCTGCGGTTGACTGTATACCGCCGGACTATCCCCAAAGAGAAGTGTGGCACATCTAGGCAAGAGAAAGGGAGGGAGACGCTTGTACAGAGAGAGAGAGAGGGAAGGGGGCGGTCGTGCCGATCGATCCTTCCTAGCAAAGCCCTCCCAGTCCAAAACCCGATCGGGTACCGTCGTATAAAAAGCATTCGGTAGGCCCTAATTGTGCTCAGTAACTGATTTTGTGTGCGGCCGGGACGTACGGCGATTTTAGTGAGGTTAGGCTTGCAGTACATTCGGTGGATGCGTGTCTGTGTACGTTCGTGCGTGTGAGTGTGTCGTGTTCGGAATCCTTTTTTTCCTTGCCAATTTCAATTAACCGATTGAGTGCAGTGCGAGTGCGTTTGGTGGGTGTGTTTACCCAGTAACATTGAAGTGTGCAGTGTTCAGGCTGTCATCTTCATCGAAAAACAAAACTGTGTCCAGCGAGAACGTCTCAAAGCCATCATCATCTGTCAATCAGTATCGAACGTGGCACAATGATTGGATTTAAATTGGTAGGTTCACTCTTACGTGCGTTGGATACACTGGTGAATAAATTGGAATGGAACAGATTCGGTGTATACGGGAGGAACAAAGTGTATGCGCCTTTAGGCGAACATTTGGTGGGCACACAGTGCGAGCTAGAGCACACCTCCGATCAAAAACAATGTCAGCCTACTGTGTCCTATGCTCGGCATACCGACTGACGTTGATGACGTGTCGAGTTTCGCGCGCGTACGTTGACATCGTGTAGAGGTAATGGTGTCCGTTACACCCTACACTGAACACCACCTATCAACCGACGCGCGCGCCCCAAACCCAGAAGTAGTTTCACCTTGAGCGGTGTTAGTTGGAGGGAAACCGCTACTCACCGTACTTTCACTTTTCAAGAATGTGCGCTCATGGTGGGGGACACCAACATCCTAAGCTGTCATTAGTATGGGCAGCTCACTCAGCACTCAGTCTGGTCTGGTGGATTTGATGGCAAGATCAGAACGGGTTATTAGACGCTAGTTTCAAGGCTGCTACGAGTATTCGGGAATGAGGCTAGAACGCGTGACGTATCCGCATTGCCGTACACTTCCTCAATCAATCGATGCCTTAGCTTATGTTTTCGCCTTGTTCCACCATCTTGGGATGAGAGTTGTACACATGTTCACAGCACACAGATCCTGGTGTGTCGCTGTCACGTTCATGCACCCAAAGAACTAGCCGGCAACCATTCGGGTTTGGCTGTCAACGACGATGAGCTTCTGTACTAGGCCGATTATATCCTCTTAGCGTCCAGGTCCTACAGCTGCAACAGAGCAATAGGGTTTTAGGTCTGCAAAACCGTTTACGGAAATCCGCTACGATTGCCCTCGCGCCGGTTCCGAGCTCCCGGATAGCCGATCAAAGGCGAAAGCCAATTTCCGGGTCCTTGGACAACGGAACAGTAAGCCGGTGACATCGCACACTGGTAAGACGCATGCTACAACGCTGATGCGATTATCTCCCGGCATCCGTACTACGATCGTCGCCATGACGTTTCTTCTTTCGGACGGAAATCGAATTTATCATCTTGGGCGCGGCCACATACTTCGCTGCTGTAGTGTGGGCGAGAACGTGCCGTGACAACCGGATAGCCGAACGAAACGAAAGGGAACGATATCGAATCGTACGCTAATAGTAATTGACAGTTTCAACCGATTGCTGCCTGGTAGAATTTGGTTCTTATACTTCTGGCCAAACCGAAACCGCACTAACAGAGCAATAAAAAAAAACAGAACGAAGGAAAAGAAAGTTCCCGAAACGAAAAAATCGAATCGCCTGGATTCTAGTGGCAGCAAACTTTGTGGACATGGTACCGCAAACCGGTCTAGCCATTGCCGGCAGCGTTAAAAGGATGTTAAGGAGTCACAACCGGGAATGAGATATCGATCGGCGACTCCCCGTAACCGGATGCCTGCCAGCACTTGCGTTTTGGGAAATGCTCAGGACCTCACCGATAGTGAATTCCAGTTTTTGTTGGGCAAGGTTCCGTGCAAGCTAGCTTGTGGGATTTGGTTGTTCCCTGCTCGTACGCCATAAGCCGGGCAATCGATACCGTGTGTATATGGGTGCGCTTTCCAACTCATCGCGTACCGGAATGAGCCGCGGCCGAAGGTGCATACAGCATCCCACCAGACCGGGTACGTCCTTGCACGCGCAAATGCGGTCTCGCTGCAGAACAATGCACATACACAAAGAGCGGAGAGAGGACAAAAAAATAGAACAAAAAAAAAGCACAACAACCATAGAACAAACAATATATAATTCGTGCTAGCCGGCGGGAATTGAACCAAACATGGTGTAGGTACTGACAGCGCATGCTGACTCGCCGGAAATCAGCTTCGACGGTGTTCAACCCAGAATCCAGCCAGAATTGGCAAAGGATACTGCAGAACCCAAGCGTCACACACACCACGACGACGTGGATGTCAATAAATAATGATTTTCTGGGTGTACCTGGGATGTGCTGGCTGTTTCCGATGCCTCTGGGCACCAGCTGGCACCGGTTCAGCGTAATGCGATCCCATCGATACCGAATTCCCGTGAGAACGGAACGCAACTGTGCATCCGCCAGCTGGCAACGTTTGAAATTGAAGTTCTGGCGAGTTCTGACATCAGGTATTCAAAAAAAAAAAAAGAAACCTTTACAAGAATTCGGAGCTTAACTTACTGCGAGTGGGTCACAAACTGATGACAATAAAGCAACGGGGAACTGTTTACCATTTGGACAAATGATTCCGTTTGCGGAATGGGGAGCGAAGACTTCACAGTCCTCATCCCATCAGGGCAATTCTTTTGGCACGCTCGTAAAACGTACTATAAACCGAACTATCGGTGAGCAATAAAAGACAATGTGCTGGAAAAAGAGTGTTTTGGCGCAGATTTTGCACGCGCTGCTCCCAAGTTGTCCCAGCGTCCCAGCATCAGCGTCGGGTTTTGTCTATTTCTCGTTCGTGTACTTAGGACACGAATCCACCCACGCGGGACTTCATTCGGAGTGTCCCGGAGTCAATCGGTGACGGTCAAAAAGCATCGTAAAGTTGTGCCACGCTCGTAAAGCGCTGCGATATTGATTTTGCGTCTGTTGCTAGAGCATGATGACTTGCATGCATACATCTCCAGCATCCCAACCTTCACCGCCGGTGGGAAGTTGCAGTCCCAGCCCTCGGCCAACGTTTTTCCGAGTTTGTTGGCGAGCGGTTGCACGAATCACGACTTAGTTATTGGGAAAGTTTCTGCGACGTTCGCACGCTTGCGATGCCAGGTCAAGGCACCGGGGTTTTTACGGGCAGGGGGAGGGGTACTGGGATTCGTCTTGCACGTGCCTGATTGCAGCTCGGTACGGTTGAGTAGCAGGCGAGGGTAGAACATCTTTTTTTTTTTCGTCTGTTTCGTTTGAGTAGCGGCACGAAACCGTGATCGAGTTTGGTGCTGGAATGGAGCGTCACAAATGAAGTTGAAATTAGGTTGCAAAAGCCACGGAACCTGTAGCTTCGTTCCGGTTTTGGGGCTGAACTTTGGAGAACTGATGCATCCTGGTGCAGTGGTTGACAACCATGTTACTGCGCACGAGTAGTAGAATTTGTGCCTACACTGTTCTTTGCGTAATCGGGGTCATGGAGCCTACTAGGCCTCCTCTGTCCGTATTGATGACACGAAAAAACTTAACAGTGTGGGTTGTCTGGGAGATATTCTTGTGACATCATCAGTTCATCGGAGCGTAGTCCATAAATCCTGATGGGCATCTTGCTCTCGACTAAGAGGAACTTGTCAGTATATCGTCGTCAGTGATATCTACCAGGAATTACAAAGAGTTCAATACGGTAATATTTCTAATTCCCAAGTTTTCGATGAATCCCTCTTAATATGCATCTAGATGAGTGCGAGAGTACTCGTAGATGTTGTCCTTTGGCTTTGGAAGTTGTTCCGATAAAAGATATCTACTTAACACCAATTTAAGATAATCTTGACCCCCACAGTACTACGTTGCATCTTAATACCCTGGACATGTTTGCTTGAAGACTTTTTACGCCATCATAACGTAACGACACTTGTTGAAATTAACTGACCAACGTACTAGAGCTCAAGCAGCGAGTCAACAGGTTGTCGACCACTGGACGTCTGGGAAATACAAAAAAAAAAAGAGAAAAATCGTCAGAAGCAAACATTGGACGCTAGCACCGGAAATTGTCGAAATGCGACCCGTCACGTGGCAGCACGTACGAAGCCTCTTTGCGTGAAGTACATAATATCCCTGCTATGGTCCGAGTCTGCATCACCTTTGAATACACACACACACACACACAAGCTCAGCATCATCTAAACATCTAAATTGGGCCCGAAAGGAAGTGGCGTCAAAACTGTCTCCTGTGCCTTGGGCGTGAGCGAAATCTTGTCCCGGTTGGGGAGGGACGTCTGTGTTTATCTCTGGGCAACGGGTATCCGGGTGCGTACGTGTTGTTGTGTGCGAATGAGTTGGTGGCCGAGCGCGTGTTTGCCCAGCCGAATGCCGCCCCGGCCAAATGTAAACACACGCTCGCACACGGTGGCTTAGTAAAATCATATTAATTCTACCAGAACATTACGGTCGTCAAGTGGTAGCGGCGCTACTGGAAAAACCCGGACGGTCGGTTGTGAAAGTTTCACGTTCGAAAGACTCGCCCGGGCACTCCAAACGCTCTAAAGGTTCTTAAAGGCTGCCCCATACTTGGCCGGCACTGTTGTGTGTGTGTGTGTGTGTGTGTGTGCGCTTAGATTGCTCTTTAAAAGGTCGTATCTGAAGTCATGCGAGTCTTGCAATGTGAAGTGTTTCGTAGAACCGAGCTAGACGAGCATTGCTGTTCTGCATGCATCTCCACGCAACGCATCTTCGCCGGCTGCTGTAGTTCCGGCAAATGGATTAAAGAAATTTGCTCATCCTTAGTCGCTGGCTGCTGAATATTTCAAGCGTAATTAATTCCACTCCACTCCGTGCGGTACATTCTCTGGCGCTCAACAAGCGTAGGAGGAATCCTCGTGCTGCGCTGCAGTAGCCGAGTGACTGCGATCTGGCCCCCAATCGCTGCCAATGGTGAGCAGTAGCATTGCTGAAATGCTATGAATAATAATAACAAAATTGATGGACAATCATTTGCAAAACCTGGTCCGGAAGGCGAGCATGTGAGTGTGTAACTAGCCGCATATGCACAGTATGCTTCGGTGGGTCCGTAAATCAATCTGTTATTATGTTCTACCAACATGTATCGGTGGCACGTGGCCACTGATGTTCCTGCGGAGAATCGCTTTGTAATACAAAATCGATAACACCAAGCGGTAGTTCTGTTTGCCTTCGATTGACTAGATTTCTTGTTTCGTCTCTATTCTCGTTTAGCTTACCATCGCCACCTGTCTGGCCGGTGTTATCCTTGCCCAGGACTACCAGGAGTACCGACAGGCACCGCTCCGGATCGGTACCAAGGCCGAAGAACCGAAGCCAACGCCCGTTCCGATCCTGAAGCAGATCAACAGGTAAGCCAATGCACACCAACTTTGCTCCAAGTTGCTTGCAGGATGGGGGAGAATAAGGCTAGTTTAAGGTACGCATAACCAACCCCGTATGAACAGTTCGATACGGTCGCTAAATAACAGCATGGAAAGCTACACCTCGGGGTGGGAATATTCGCCAACAAACTGTCCTTCATCGTATCGGGATGTGTGTTCGGCTGTGTGTGGTTAAAATAATCGAAGGGAAAAGTGTTCAAACGTTTGCAACTAAAACTCACCCTCAGCGTTAGTTTGCCGCTGCTGTGTTGATGTTTGTTTTTTAACGAGAATGCAGAAACAATCCAAAGCTAACACATTACGCTTGCTACCATAATTGTTTGCACCGGCAGATATGTGTACGTTGCACGCGCTGCGCTGTCCACCGTACTGAGTGTGTTGTGCTGGCGCCTGAAAGTATGCAATCCGTAAGGGTTTCCTCACTCTGGTTTTTTGGTTTTAAATATTCTAATGGCTGGTTATTGTGTGGATTTTCATAATGAAGTTGCTCCCAGTCATTTGCTAAGGAAACCCTGACATTGCATACTTTTAGGCGCAAAAGACAACTATCGCTCAACACACACACACACTACATACTGCGGGCGTTTACGATGCTCAGATACGCGATTAGAATCTCAATTGTTTTTTATTCTGTTTCTCTCGCGGCCATATTGTATTTTTGTGTTCTTTGTTTCTTTGTTTCTTTCTCGCTCGTTCTGCACATTGCGTTGCGGCTGGCTGTTGTGGCGAAACGAATGTGGCGGTCTGCTTAACTCACTGGCTCACTGCAACAATTCGGTATCACTGCACCCACTGGGTTGGAATAAAAAAAACACACCCACACACACACACGTACACCCACAATCATGTACACACAATTACTGAACTAAAATGTTACGAATTCATCCAATCCTCTATTGGTGTTTGGTGTTTGCGGGTGTCTGCCTCTCTGTGTTTGCTTATCGGTCTGACGATATGCGCTCCTGCAAATGTCAACCACATGCACCTCGCCTTTCTCTGCCCTCGCCCCACCGCCTTCCCTACACCAAACCAAACACACACACACACACACACACACGCATCCAATTCCCCAAAACATTTGTCCCACACAACCGGTGACAGCGACAGAAGCGGTTACTATCGGAAGCGCTGCTTTGCCGCAGTGCGTAACAACTGCAAGCTGCGTTCGGGCGACAAAATTCACTCGAAATTCATCCCAACCGGTGCTGGAGCGGTACGGCCGGTGGTGGAAGCGGGCGGGGTGCGATCACCGGCCGGAAATGTCATCGCCGAAGTGCAACGGCCCGTTGGTGGGAAAAAGTTCCCCAAACCGTACCAACTGTCAACGGGTGGCCGTTCGCCTTAAGGGAGACGGCTTCTTGCGTGCGAGCGAGAGAATGCGAGGCTTTTGTTTTTGTTTTCCTTCCTGCCCACCTCTTCCTCATCTTCCCTCATCTCCACTTATTCTAGTACAGCTCCCTCGGGATGGTTGAAATGTGCAAGGTGCCATATTTAGACGCGCGTTACAAAAGATATGTGCGTACAGAAGCGAAGACAAATGTCAGGGGTTGGGTTTTTTTTGTGTCCAGCTATCATAAAGTTACCTCGAAGGCTTTGCCTGCAGGCTTACCGTACGGTTGTAAATACAGATTGTAGTTTCTTTTTCATCTTTTTTTTCTATAATGGTTTGAAATAAATAGTATTTAGCTCTGTGGTTGGTTAACCGATGTCTGTAGTAGGCATCGGTGTAGGTCACCCAAAATTGTGCTTTAATTGAGCGTAACAAAAATCGATCCTTTCGAGCGTTTCCAGTCCCAAAATGCAACTCATTATAGCAGAAAGAAAATGTCACATCGCGCCTGAAAGGTAGGCAAAACGCAACACACTCGAATTTAATTTTTAAGAGCACAACGCACAACGTTCAATGTTGCTTGCCGGGACCGTTACATCACCTTTAATGATGTATCGCCGGTGCACACGATTGGATAAAAGTTAAGCCTCATGGTAGGATTTGATACGGTCCTGCCCGAAATCCGTCCGTACGCTTATCCCACTCAACTCGCTTCCTACAATTGAGCCGCCAGCGTTACGGAAGCTTTTGTTCGGCACGCATTTAATAAATAAAGTCTGATTAAAAGAAGACTGCTAGTGTTGCTTCTGCTCGAAACAGTGGCGAGCGAAACTACATCCACCTTCGCACAAGTGTGCCGTAGCATTCGGAATGGTATCTGAGCTAACCGACCATTTAATCCGTAGTCGATTGATTGGGAATATTGTTGGGCCTGATGTGCGTCTGTGTGTGTGTGTGTGTGTGTGTTTGTGTCTAAGGCTAAGCTTCCGTTTACCTGCTTCTGAGCAATCATTCCAATATCCTGCGAATAGCAAACTGTTCCATAGTTCACTCGACCCATTGCGCTTGTAATGCCGGTAATGATGCTGATGGTCCTGGTTTCGGGGCTCACATCAGACCGAACCTGCCAAACAGCTTCTTGGCGAATAAATCAGTCGTCGGCCTTTTTTCTCTTTCTCACTCTCTCTCTCTCTCTCTCTCTCTGTTGATGTCAGAGCTGTTGTTATTGTTGTGGATGGTTGTTGAGCGCCATCTACACAGGACCCGTTCCAGCCGTTCTTCATCATCATCTTTCAAAACCCGAACCGATGCTGTACGTGCGCTTGTATCGGATGGTTTGCACAGAAAGAAGAAGAGCTTAAGAGGTTTGAACCCTGCCTCGAAGCGTGGAATATGCCGTCCGGTTCCACGGGATCTTTCCCTTAACCTCAGCTGGCTCTCCTGCTAACAGCAGGATTTTCCCGCTGCCCTTCTCATTATGTATTTGCTTTTGGGGTGTATTTCACCAGCTTCGAGTTGATTTATGTTGGTCCTCCCAACATTCCGGACTTTTCCCAATCCCTCTCCCCCCCCCCCCCCCCCCCCCCCCCCCCCCTATCTTCTCGACCTTCTACCGCACCAAACACTAGGAACAAGTGAGCGGAGGCTACGGGAACGGTTTCAGTGCGAAGAAAGTGCGCGCCTTCGACCTTCGGCCATTGTCATCGACGGTTGCGGAGCCTTACAATGGGCGAAAGAGATGGGGCGCGCGCGTGTGTGTGTGTGGAGCGGGCAAGCGAGACGGCGAAAAAGCGAAAATATTCACAGTCATTTATCCTGATTCCATTTCCGCTCAGCATAAATGATTCCGGTTTTGCTACGAGCGAGCGCGCTTAGGCAGAGATAGGTAGGTAGCGATAGGAGCGAGATGTGTGTGTGTGTGTGTGTGAGTTTGTGGTAGGTTGGAGTAAGTGGAATACAGCGAGGCTGCGAACGGCAAAGCCCAGACCCATTGTAGGCTAGCGCTGGTGATGTGGGCACCAGTCTACGGATACTTCGACCACCATTTGCTTAGTTTATTGATTGGAAAATCAATATGGCCGACAGGCTGGGCTTTGACCAGGTCCGTCGCTGCCCAGTCGCTTTCCGATAGCGTGTTCACCACGGCGTGTAAGGGTGTACACGATGCGAAGAATTTGCCAACTTTTTTCCACCCGCTCATCTCTTGCCGTAATACAAAATGGGCTTTTAACTGTGGTACGGTTGTGTGATGGCCGTGCGTCGTGCACGGAAGCTCGTCAGGAAATTTGTTTGTGTTTCCTTCTTGTTGCGGTTGATTGTTCAAAGTATTTGCTCCAAAAAAAAAACAAACCCGTGTCCCCTAGAGCTAGAACCTACGTGCGGATAAGGGCATCCGTCCCGGTAATCATCGAAGCAACTGAGCGAGGACCGGCATACCCTAAGCTACACTGTAATCCTTCACAAGCGCTACGGGTACGAACGAAGACGTGGACAACAACAACTAGAGAGTAGGGTGAAAAAAAAAAATCAATGATGATGATGATGGCCATCAAGTGGCACGAAAACTGCACATGAGCAGCCAGAGATTCCTTGTGTCCAGCTGTCCGACGGCCACCACGGGCACCAGGAATGTCGGACAAGCAGTTGGGGGGTTATTTTTATCGCTTTTGCTTACGAGCACTCGACCACCCGAACTACGCTTCTCAGGAGGAAAGAAAATAGAGTGTATAGCATTAAAGTTCATCAAACGTGACCGTATTGTCGCTCACGTTCGCCCGCATCCGGTGGACGAAATATGTAAGTAAAGCCATCGATCAATGTCTGTGACTGGGGAGCGGGTTAAACATGCACATGTACGAACCTGCCGCTGGTGACGCTAGCCTTGAATGGATAGATCGAAGGCTTTGGTGGGACACGGGCCGGACACTGATCACACACCGTCATTCAGTCAGCTTTGGGCTCGACGTGACAAAATCAGTCGAAATAGTAATAATTTCGATGTCGATCTAATTACATCGGTGGTCTACTACTCAGTTCGGTCCACTACTAATTGCTTGTGAATGTTGAAGATAAGTGTACTCATGCTCAACTGCTCTTAAACTCTGCTTACAGACACAACGAAGATGGTTCCTACACGTACGGTTACGAAGGTGCAGACGGTTCGTTCAAGATCGAAACGAAACTGGCCACCGGTGAGGTAAAGGGCAAGTACGGTTATGTCGACGAAAACGGCAAGGTAAAGGTGGTGGAATACGGTGCGAACAAGTACGGGTTCCAACCGTCCGGCGAAGGCATCACGGTACCACCACCGACGCTCATCGACGAAACGACCGGCAAGGACGATCTGCTCGAGGACGATGACGGCAATATTCCGGCGCCGCGCCTGCAGGTATGCAATCCGGGCGTTCATTTTGCAAACACGGACCGTCGCTAACGCGTTTCGCTTTTCGTTGTAGAAGCATCGACCCGTCTCGAAGCCACGCTTCCAGGAGGTGCCGATTCAGCAGCCACAGCACCAGCCCCAGCGTCCTCAGCACCAACATCAGCAGCAGCAGCAGCAGCAGTACTACGACTACGACGAGCAGCCAGCGCCAGTGCCCCAGCCCAAATACCAACCCGCACCACAGTACGTGCAGCGATCCCACTTCGGTGCCGCACCCGCCCCGTCCGCGTCCCTAGGACCTGCGCCACCACGCGCCCAAATCCCGAACGCCGTCCCGGTGGATGTGGTGTACGCGCCCAAGCAGCTGCCAGCCCGCCCGGACGTTGAGTACCGCAACGTTGGTCCGCAAACGTTCCCCGGAGCGGCACCGGCCGGTCCCGAGCCCAAGATCCGCTACTCCCAGCCCCAGTTTGCACCGTCCGCCCTTCCACCGCAGCACACCGCCAAATCGGCCAATGTAATGTCCGCCCCGTGAAATCCTGCCCACTGCTTTCCATGCTTTACACTACCTTGTTTCTTTTGTCGCTTCCCAAACATACAGGCCGGTGGCTCCTCGTTCCCGCAACCAAGCCGGCCGTCTACCACCCGCGTCCTGCCCAGGGACGCAGCACGAGCGTGCTCGACCAGCTGGCGAAGGATTATGCGCTGCCGCAGGGTGGCGCTGCACCGCTGCACGACATCACCTTCGGCTACTACTGAGCAACGATCTCCTGTGCCCGTCTGGTCCGGTGTCTGCGGTCACCACTACACATTCACGGGCACGTACTACACGCGTTCGACGATGTCACCTCACCGCTGAGGATGTTCCAAAACTGTCAAACCCCTTCGCACCCCTTCGCAAAATTCTCCATTCGCACCCGTGAAGAACTGATGTCACCGTTAGCGTTAAGGTGAACCAATAAAATTCGTCTTACAAAACCTGTCCGCGGTGACCGTCGTTGCTGGTCGGGAAAGAAAGCGGCTGGTGTGCCGGACACCCATTCGTTTGGTTGCTGTGATCGCTGACGTCCATGCATCATCACACGCGAATCCCCCTCAAACACACACACACACACACGCACAGCGGCATACACATATACCGTACCGAAAATGGTGATTACGTGGTGTAATGCGTTGGTAATAAAGTTTTTTCCGTCACCGAACCGGATCTTCCACCCCAGAAAACCCTGCCCCGTCGAAGGTAAACGGTGCGAGCAGAAGGAGGGATACGCCGGGGTTATTTATTGTTTTTATCTCCTACGGTTTCTCTGACGGCGTGGGCCGGCTCGAGCGTTCGAGCGTGTGTTGCACATGAGAACATAACGCGAGCAGATGGTTTTTGCGAGCACGCACACGCCGAACCACGAGGTGTCGTAAAACCGATGTAGCCCTATTTTCACTGTCCTCCAGCCCTTCCCGGGAACGAAGGAAAGAAAAGGAAAAGGATGAGGAAAACACCCCGGTCGGTGTTCTGCCCAGGGTAGAGAGGATATAAATTCGGCAAAAGCGTTTTTCTTCCTACGGGTACGCTGTCGTTCACCGGGCGACACAATTGGTTCGCGCGAAAGCGTACACGCGTGTGATGGCATACATTCGGGCGCTAGCGGGACGGCCGGCACGCATAAACAAAGGGTGGCGGGGCAGGTTTGCCGGTTTGAAAGTTTGATAAATTTATATCTTTTTACGAGGTCGTGGGCGGCACGACGTTCGGCGCGTTTTGCCACCCCCCACCCCAACTC
This sequence comes from Anopheles maculatus, assembly GCA_002091835.1. Lineage (NCBI taxonomy): Eukaryota > Metazoa > Arthropoda > Insecta > Diptera > Culicidae > Anopheles > Anopheles maculatus. The sequence continues at coordinate 159,340 of KZ061898.1, forward strand.
CCGGCACGTTTATTAGCCACTTTCGGGCCGCTTAATGGCGCCTGAAATTAGGCACCGGGCCCGCGAGGCGTACCAATTTTTACAGCACCGATCAATGGCACAATTGTGGGGGATGTGGCCGTTGGTGGTGGATTTTGTAATATGGCTGATTTTAATCCTTAGTTTCGTTGGTGATCTATTGACCTGCGGAGCGCGTAGTGTGTAATAAAAAAAAGGAGAGCCAAATACAAAAAATGGCAAGCGAGAGTTTTACTATCTGGCGGTAAATTGCTTAACATGGGCTGGCGATCATTGTGAACCGTGAAACGGGTTGTCTTCGGTGCTGTGTAGAAGGAAAATTGAGATTTTCAAACCGTGTGCTTGTAACGATTTATGGACCGTTTTGAGCTGTTTTTAACCCATAACTTTTTTTTTGGTTTTAACGGAGTCTTATAGCAACACCAATAGCGGGACATCGCAACAAGTATAATAAAACTTCAAATATTATTTTAGGTGTCAGCTTCGCAATTAGGCGCTCTAAAATGAAGGTCAAATCAGCGTAAACGGCACACTTACACACACACACAACCTGTACGCACAATCACATCGAATGACACTGATTTGACAGTGAGCACAGCATCCTGGCCGATGCGATCCCGGGTGCAGACGAGCAGCTAATTGAATTAGGCGAGTTTCATTCCGGCTGTTGATTTGGTTTTCCGTTTGTCGGTTCCGGTTTCCGGTTCGGGGAGGTTTTTTTTTCTCTCCCCCAACTTAGCAACGGCACGATGCGTACGGGCGGCGTGAAAACATGCTACTTCCTTCGACACGATCATTTGCACCGATGGATGGGGTCGAAAGAGCCGATGAAGCAATTGGCCTTTTTCTCCCGAAAGCTGTCCCGGAAAAAAAAGAAAACCGTTCGACAGATGCTTTACATCCCGGTGTGTGCATGCAGTGTGTATCATTTGCATGTTATTTGTTGGTTATTACTCCGTCGCCACGTGCCGGCGTCATGTCAGAATCCAATTTATTCGTGGTGCCGCTTCACTGTTACAAAGGGATCCTGAGCTGAGAAGGTTTGACGGTGTGCGGGTGGAGCTTTTTTTTCTTCTTCTTTCGTTGATTCCATCACCCTATTTACGCTTCCCCGTGTAGGGTGATTGGGTGGAGTTGTATCGCGGTTTTTTGTTGTTGTTGTTGCTAGCAAAACAAACTGCCGAACAAATCCATATAAATCCATTAGGGCGAAAGCAAACACCAGGCGTCTCCATCGCCTGCTTGCCGTCAGGTACTGGGCGTCTCCATCGGCTGCTTGCCGTCAGGTACTGGGCGTCTCCATGACTGTGCCAGCAAACTACCGGGAAAGCGCGGTGTGTGCGCTCTGTTGCGTTAAAACATCCGATACTTCGGCGCTGCAAACTACTCCATTACAACGCAAACACAGATGTCCTAGACGCGCGCGGAAACCAAGCGCGAGAACAAGTTAATCCGCCAAATCGGAACGGGGTGGAAATGTATGGTGGATGGAGCGGTACGTTGCTAAAATCACCTGTCAAACCGGGCCCGACAAATGGGGATGAGTGGTTCAAGCAGTGATGAGCACCACCGAAATGGTGTCGGTGGCAATTATTCGAGCCATGGCACCAAATTAGAGCAATTAAAATCTCATCCCGAAATCGCGTGTCGGTAGCGTTGTGTAACGGTTCTGTTGTCCATTCTGTATTCAGCAGGGGGTTGGACAACGGGAGGGTAAGGAGTGTTTTAATCAAGAACTCATCCTCTCACCCTTGGCAACGTGATTCTAACCGGGCTCACGTAATCCGCGTGAAAGCTTGTTTGCTTTTTGGAGGTTATTAACCATTCCCAGCCGGATGGGCTAGGCCCCCCTGGATGTCTACCCGGTCCTGTTAGCGCGTGTGCCACACCTTGGTGACGGTAAACGCCATACGGAACTAAGGCGCTAAGCTGCTAATGAAGGTAACGAGCTCCGGTTGCTTTCTTTGCCCACTAATGCATATCATTTCCTGCGATGGAGGACACCGTTGTGCACCGTTCGGCTGATGATGTGCGTAGGTGTTTTCTGGTTTTCTGACGCTTTTTTTTAGAGCATACGCATGTGAGAGAAAGAGAGAGAGAGATGGCGATAGGCGGGTTGATGACATGAGACAGAGAACTCTGAGCGGTGTACGAAGATAACACGTTACACGGTACGTTAGTAAGGTACATTTAATCTTTGTCAGCTACGCTTTCGGTCAGCCCCAAAACTTCGCAGCGTGAGATTGGTTTTGCAACAGGAAGAAAAATAGGTTAAGTATTAAAGCGCGACCCAGTCAAGATGGTGAAAAAAGAGCCACACTTATTACAGTATAAACACGGAGCTCTCGGTACAGCTCTTGCAAGAGACCTGTGTCAGCTGTTTACCGTCTCGCAAACTCATCAATTTGCATCCCTTTTTCTTTTCTGCGAGTGGCAATGGTAAGCAGCGGACGGAAACGCTGGCCCAGTTTGGCTCGGAATCTGTTGATGATATTCCAACCGTGCTCGGAAACTTAAGCTTGGCCTGCGGTGAATATTAATTAGAACTATTGCTCCGTACTGTTGGTTCGACCGGGAGCCAGCATCGTTCCGGGCTGGGTTGGTTGAAAGGCAAATTTGACACGCGTGACTTTTCACTGCCGCCTTTCCATGCTCAGGTCAGGCACAATTTCTTCCTTTGTAAGGCACCGGGAAATCCATCCTCGCCCACTGCCATACGGGCAAGGAGTTTCTCGCCGTGTGTGTGCGTGTCCACACTAATGAGGTTTTCGGGGTGTAACTGGGAAGGGAGCGAATGAGTTGCAAAATTTGATCCTTTCCATCCTTCCCGTACAACAGTACACACGGACGACAGCACCTGAGCGCTTTGCCGGGTGGTGATTTGATCGATTAGCAGCATTACGGTTCGGTTTTCTGCAGCCTGGGCTCGGTGTGGGAAATCGATTAAGTAACATTTGCCTGTTTCGTTTTGCTACTTCGCTTGAGTGATTGCGTAATGGTAGATACATAGTTAGTTTGGGTTGCTAGTTGGTGGGAATGGGTTTTCCGCCCGCAAGTATGCAATCGGTCTATCAAAATCGTCGTTAGAAGATATTTTCTGGCGCCAATAAGTGTATCTGTTGAGCAGATTATTTATTTCTGCCTCACTTTAACTCATTCCATCATCACCGTACAAGGAATGAATAAGCCGATCTCGCGGGTCGTCACTTCCAGGAACTCTCAGGTGTCCTTGTGGATAAGGTTTTGATTTTGTTTGCTACATTTTGTTCAATTTAAGCCTGCATTCACCCGCTCTTTGACGCAGTTATACAAATTGCTTGATTAGCGCCCACAGGTATGCAATTTGCGAGGCAGAAAGTATTTATGAAGCTATTTTAATTAATAAACATCCGTTTATTTCCTATCTTGATTTCCTCAACGATTTTTCTAAAGTTATAGTTGTGGATAAATTGCGGCCATGTTATCGTAGTTAAAAATTTCAATTGGTACTTTGAGTTTACAATCAATTCAATTATTTTGCGCTTACAGGTATGCAATGTTCATAAATAAATTGTTTTTTGTTAATATGTTTCTGTACTGGGCGTCTCCATGACTGTGCCAGCAAACTACCGGGAAAGCGCGGTGTGTGCGCTCTGTTGCGTTAAAACATCCGATACTTCGGCGCTGCAAACTACTCCATTACAACGCAAACACAGATGTCCTAGACGCGCGCGGAAACCAAGCGCGAGAACAAGTTAATCCGCCAAATCGGAACGGGGTGGAAATGTATGGTGGATGGAGCGGTACGTTGCTAAAATCACCTGTCAAACCGGGCCCGACAAATGGGGATGAGTGGTTCAAGCAGTGATGAGCACCACCGAAATGGTGTCGGTGGCAATTATTCGAGCCATGGCACCAAATTAGAGCAATTAAAATCTCATCCCGAAATCGCGTGTCGGTAGCGTTGTGTAACGGTTCTGTTGTCCATTCTGTATTCAGCAGGGGGTTGGACAACGGGAGGGTAAGGAGTGTTTTAATCAAGAACTCATCCTCTCACCCTTGGCAACGTGATTCTAACCGGGCTCACGTAATCCGCGTGAAAGCTTGTTTGCTTTTTGGAGGTTATTAACCATTCCCAGCCGGATGGGCCAGGCCCCCCTGGATGTCTACCCGGTCCTGTTAGCGCGTGTGCCACACCTTGGTGACGGTAAACGCCATACGGAACTAAGGCGCTAAGCTGCTAATGAAGGTAACGAGCTCCGGTTGCTTTCTTTGCCCACTAATGCATATCATTTCCTGCGATGGAGGACACCGTTGTGCACCGTTCGGCTGATGATGTGCGTAGGTGTTTTCTGGTTTTCTGACGCTTCTTTTTAGAGCATACGCATGTGAGAGAAAGAGAGAGAGAGATGGCGATAGGCGGGTTGATGACATGAGACAGAGAACTCTGAGCGGTGTACGAAGATAACACGTTACACGGTACGTTAGTAAGGTACATTTAATCTTTGGCAGCTACACTTTCGGTCAGCCGCAAAACTTCGCAGCGTGAGATTGGTTTTGCAACAGGAAGAAAAATAGGTTAAGTATTAAAGCACGACCCAGTCAAGATGGTGAAAAAAGAGCCACACTTAATACAATATAAACACGGAGCTCTCGGTACAGCTCTTGCAAGAGACCTGTGTCAGCTGTTTACCGTCTCGCAAACTCATCAATTTGCATCCCTTTTTCTTTTCTGCGAGTGGCAATGGTAAGCAGCGGACGGAAACGCTGGCCCAGTTTGGCTCGGAATCTGTTGATGATATTCCAACCGTGCTCGGAAACTTAAGCTTGGCCTGCGGTGAATATTAATTAGAACTATTGCTCCGTACTGTTGGTTCGACCGGGAGCCAGCATCGTTCCGGGCTGGGTTGGTTGAAAGGCAAATTTGACACGCGTGACTTTTCACTGCCGCCTTTCCATGCTCAGGTCAGGCACAATTTCTTCCTTTGTAAGGCACCGGGAAATCCATCCTCGCCCACTGCCATACGGGCAAGGAGTTTCTCGCCGTGTGTGTGCGTGTCCACACTAATGAGGTTTTCGGGGTGTAACTGGGAAGGGAGCGAATGAGTTGCAAAATTTGATCCTTTCCATCCTTCCCGTACAACAGTACACACGGACGACAGCACCTGAGCGCTTTGCCGGGTGGTGATTTGATCGATTAGCAGCATTACGGTTCGGTTTTCTGCAGCCTGGGCTCGGTGTGGGAAATCGATTAAGTAACATTTGCCTGTTTCGTTTTGCTACTTCGCTTGAGTGATTGCGTAATGGTAGATACATAGTTAGTTTGGGTTGCTAGTTGGTGGGAATGGGTTTTCCGCCCGCAAGTATGCAATCGGTCTATCAAAATCGTCGTTAGAAGATATTTTCTGGCGCCAATAAGTGTATCTGTTGAGCAGATTATTTATTTCTGCCTCACTTTAACTCATTCCATCATCACCGTACAAGGAATGAATAAGCCGATCTCGCGGGTCGTCACTTCCAGGAACTCTCAGGTGTCCTTGTGGATAAGGTTTTGATTTTGTTTGCTACATTTTGTTCAATTTAAGCCTGCATTCACCCGCTCTTTGACGCAGTTATACAAATTGCTTGATTAGCGCCCACAGGTATGCAATTTGCGAGGCAGAAAGTATTTATGAAGCTATTTTAATTAATAAACATCCGTTTATTTCCTATCTTGATTTCCTCAACGATTTTTCTAAAGTTATAGTTGTGGATAAATTGCGGCCATGTTATCGTAGTTAAAAATTTCAATTGGTACTTTGAGTTTACAATCAATTCAATTATTTTGCGCCTACAGGTATGCAATGTTCATAAATAAATTGTTTTTTGTTAATATGTTTCTTCTCTAGGCGGTGTTTTGTGTAGCCCTTGCGTAGTTACTTCAATGCATCGTGCAATGCAGAATTACATTTTTTAGGTTGTATTTGTTTGATTTGACCGGACATTTGTATGATATGTTCATAAATCTGCTCACCGAATCAAATTGCCCTGTAGCGAGCGTAAACCGTCGCTCCGTCTGCTCAAAACGGATAATTATAAAATGAATATTTGATCTGTTGGCTCGTCATCGTCATTAAGCAATGGGAGGCAAACACTCCTTTGCTGCAGCACGTTCCATCCAGCTGTGAGACGCGGTACCGAACCGAACGAGTAAAGTAGTGCTTGCAGTAAATTAGTCAAATGAAATTTAATCCTTCCCGTTCGTATCTTTTTCCGTCCGCAACCGCAACACGGTCGGTACTGGGTAGTCGGTGGTGGCGCAGCTCGTGTGGCCAACCTGAACGTCAGCATGAAATTGAAAGTGACAACTGGCAATGGAACCGGCCTACAGGGTTGTTGCTGCTTCGCTCGATGGTGGTCTCTTTGACCATGAAAAAAAGCGTATTTTTGCACCGGTAGCGCCTGCTGGGCCCTGCTTTACTTGCGTCTGCTGGATCCGGGTTTGGTCGGATAAGGAGCTTCACACTGTTTGCGCTCTCATTAGGGCGATTAGCAGAAGAAATTGGAACGGTCGGAGAAAGTCACTCTCGCCAGCCGAAACGGAACGGAAGGGCACTTGCTTAAGGACTTCCACTTTCATTCCAAGTTTGTGCGTGTGTGTGTGTGCTGTTTGTAAGCGTATGTTTGTGCGGGAAAATTCGAAGAGCAAACTTTCCACACATACACACACACACAAACCGAGTGAACACGCATGCAGGGAAAGTGATGTGGGTAGCGAAGTGTAGTAAAATGTAATCAACTAATTGGATGTTAATAGGAAGCAAAATCCGTGAAAATCAATACGGCAGAAAAAGCATGAATCGGAATCGGAATTGCGTTAGGAAAATGGATGGGTTTTTTCTCCCATTGATCCGATTGCAGCTCGGCGCGCCTGTTTCCCATTCGGTGCCGTTCTTGCTGCGTACACACAATGTTTATTTCTTTCGGGCTTCCGACGTTTTCCCTGTTATTACTTTAGGTAGTATATTTAGCCCCTTGCACCATTACATCGTTTTCAACCCCCGTGGCGTAGCATAAAGCAGCTCGTTTTACGCAATCCCAACCAGCCGGGTGGTTGGTTTGAGTATAGTATAATGAGAGCAGCAGCACCATAATTATCATCTCGCTCTCATCGCACTCATCGGCAATGAGCGCACGGGAAAGTGAGAAAGGGGTGCAGTGCAATGCCGTGAGCCACTTGGCGCCTCCATCGAACGTCGGGATGCGTTCATTACTTTTCATTCGGGCGCTAAGGTCTCCCGGGCGAAGATGAAGACCCGCCTGGGAAGTACGTTTGGCAACTGGCCAACCCGTCTGACCTTGGGCGTTTGTGGTATGGTGGAAAAAGAAAAAAAAAAGGCCGCAGGAAAACTCACAAGGGCGCTGGCGGCGGAAGGGGCGGGTCAAGATTTATAACCGTTCGACTTCGCGACCGAATTGGCCATTGGCTCAGTTTAATTTTGCTTGCGGAACCAACGCAGTGATGTCGCTTGAACTACAGTGCGTCTCGGTTGCTTACCGACACATCCTTTCGTAGAGAAAATTTAATTGAAAAAGTGTTTCTGATTATGATTTTGTATAATTATAGATACAGCTATTGCACAAGTCATCCAAGCAATACTGTCCATTTGATTAAAACAATTATGATGTTTTCTTTTGATTTTCTTAGATCTGAGTAGCTTATAAGGCTAAGGTGTCTCCATAGAATCCGGACACCGTGTAGCCGTTGTGCGACAAGAGACGGCAAGGCTTACAGTATAAAATAGAAAGAAAAAAAACCAAGATGGCGTCTATTAGATGGCGCTATGAGAAGCAAAAAAAAAGCGCAGAACCATGATGGTAATAAATCGGTGTCGTGTTTTCTTCGATGTTGTACACCGAATCTAGCGGAAATGGCAAATAAAACGCTGCGTGTGTGTGTTTGTGTGTGTTTATGTGCCTGAAGAAGAAAAAGAGATGGAATAAAATGAAAGGTAAATTATGGTGTGGAATCTTGGACTTTGCTAAACAATCGGAACATGTGCAAGTGACTTCCGGGGTTTGGATTTATTCAAGGAAAAACTAGAATGAGAGAGCGAGAGAGTGAGAGCAAAAAAACAGCCATTGCATGATGCTGTAGTTTGACCAGTAATTAAGATAAGATTAATTTCACTTACGGTTCCGGCTAGATTCTGCTGCGGGACAAGTTAAACGAGCTTTTCTCCACCTTGTGCTCGCGACCGGATGTGTAATGGACGCTTTTATCCAGCTGGATCCTCTCTCTCTTCCCTCTTCGTGGTGTGTTTTTTCTTCTACTTAGTGAATCATAGCATGAAATTTTAGCAAAATAATTAAGACTGTTTTCCGATCTCCCCCAAAGCATCATCACTCACCGTTAAAGCGAAACACCGTCGCTACCGCTACGCTGCTTAGTGGCTGCGTATTGGTAGCACGGAAGAGTTTAAATGCTCACCGCAGCTTGAAGCCGCTTAACTACAACGCAGCGCAAACTCTGGCACCGGTAATTAATGATTTGGTTCGTGGATGTGTTCAGCGTGCAGGTGAGTTCCGGGTGTTGCCATCAAAAGCGAATCGCCGTACCCTTAAATTATGTTTCCTTTGCGCTAGGCTGCAACATTCTCGCTTTCCTGCTTTTCGGTTCGTTTGCTTCACTTTCCAAACTCGATGGCCGATGTAATCCTGTTACATATTTATAACTTTTGAGTAAGCTTGAATTGAGTAGGTGCGAAAACTTTTGCACCATTCGGCCAGTGGCGCTGCACGTGGCTGCAGTTGTCTAGCACGGTCACGGTGCACTATTGCGCCGAGACGGTCAAACATAATAACGAGTTTTGTGCATCTTTTAGCATAGAAATGAAGAAAATATGATATATAGTTTCGAACAATGAAAAACTAGGTGGAGGCGCCCAGTACTTCATTCAATTGAGCTATCGTAGTCGTTACAATCACTCTAAAATAATTAAGATAGCACGAATTATGCAATAAATTTAACAAAAAGAGTTCGATTTGAGTCATAAGCAAACAGCAACTGTTTTTGTTGTAGTGAGAGATATTTCTGTCCACAGTTTGCTCCACGCAACACCATAGTGTGGTGTGCTGAGAGAAAATTGAAGAATGAAGAAAGAAAAACGACACACAAGGTGTAAAATTCGTTACCAGGCACACCCGTACACAAGAGTGGTTGGCTCGTGGCTGGCTCGTCCCAGTTGGTAGAGCCGCAGCTTTGTTTTCCCCGGAACAGGCAGAGCGGGACGGAAAAGGTGCTAAAGAAGTTAGGCGAAGTTATTTTAAGCCAACTTTAAGCTAAAACTGTTTGTTTTTTCTTCTTTCGCAAAAGATAGTTTTTTGTGTTCGCCACTGATGATGGGAATCTTGTAAAATTGAACACAAAAAACAACCCTCGCAAGGGAAAAGAATTGTAATTTTTTTTTTCTTTGTGTGGTACAGGCGCCATCATTGTACTTGTTGGTTGTGACGAAAAGGCTTTTTCCGATGCAGCGAAAGAAGAAGGTTTGTTTATGATAATTGCTTGATTATTGTGTGGTTGAAGTGGACGGGCGTGGATGACGTTAATTGTCATCGCGTCCGCAAAAAGATGGCCACCGTCGTAAAACGTTACCCGGGCCGTGCTTGAAGGGATCTCTTTTCCCACCCGTCAGGCTCAAATCAATGTTTGATTTGTTTGACGTGAGTCCGAACCCGGCAGTGTGAGGCGCACCGAGACCATCCATCGAACTGGGTCAAGTGGAACCCGGGGTGTTTGGTGAACCGGAGCGAAAATGCTCGACAATGCTCACACTAAAACTTGCTCGAGGGTACGCAGGACAGTTCGGGACTTGGATGGGGCCCGGTCACCATCACACTCATCTTAGGGCGGGGAGCCATTTTGATGGCTTCATTGTGAATCTCGTAAAATGCCGTTTACGAGGCTTATCTAGATAGTCTTATCCCGACGACAATGAAAGCCGAGTTTGGATGGGCGGCCGGGCGAAACCCCATGGTGACGTTGCCACAGCGTTGGGTTTGGTGCTAGAACAAAAGTTTCGCCATGGTAAAGTTGCAGCTTGTCGAGGCAAGGACAACCGCTGCGGTGTGAAGCAGATTACTCTCGAAGGGTGGCTTTTTTTTGCTGTTGTTTCTCGGATGCATCAAAGTACTTCGTACGTGTGTGGGGGCCTCCTTGTGCTCGAGTGTTGGTTTGTGTTGGCTTGAAGACTCTGTGGATGAGAAGGCTTGCTGGTGTGTTGCTGGTGCTACACAAGTGAACTGCTCTTTAATTTGATTGTGATGTGTGAAGAAACAGCTCGTGTCGTCTTACTGTCAAATGTGTAAAGCTTCTCATTAAAGAGCAGGTAAAAAGGGGATCGAAATGATGTTGTGGCACGGTTGTGGAGAAACTAGAAATCGGGAAGAAAGATGATTACTAGAAGAGCTTTTGGAAATGTGTGGAGAAGCCAAATAATTATGCCAATAATGTGGACAGCCTAGTATCGCTAATTCTTCAGTGATATTGGAACAGATTTGAGGCTTTTCTAAAGTAATCTTATTCACAATTGGTGCATGTTCCTACTAGACTCCTATCGCACAGGATATTAAGGGGATTTAGAGGCCGTACAATGTTTTGGACGAGTTTGAAGTTAACAGAGGACACTCTCGTAAACTTCCCATTACCAAGAAGTATTTGAACTCTTGGTTCGTACCCGTAGTGAAAGATTGAGGTTTTTGAAAACCAGGACGTGAAGAGATTTGCTGATAGTTTTATAGAATGAAGGTAAAGTTCTTGTTACAACAATAGATGACAGGATTTAGAGATCCGCTTTGTAGATGTTGTGGAACTGTAAGTTATAAGACATTCTGGATCAAGAGTTTCTTGATCTGTACTCCACCTGTAATCAATATTGATTCCGGAGATGAGAGTCATTCAGAGTCCAGAATTCTTGGTCCTAGACCATCCCGGGTCCATTTGGGGCGGCCCGGTGGTGTATCCGATAGCGGCGCCGGTGTTCACACGGCAGGACCGGACCACCTCCCCGTACGCAGGACTGACTATCCAGCTACGGGTATAAATAAGTCACAGAAAGCTAGCAATTGCTAGCAGGCCAAGACCTACAGAGGTTGTAGTTTTAAAGAAGAAGAAGAAGATGAGCATCCCGGTCCCTAGTCCACAATTAATGCAGTAGGGTTCCAAACCTTGGTGGACTCTCACAGTACAAAAAAGTACAATAACAAATCATAAAAACCAATTATTAAAGAATGCTGGAATGTCCGCACAGGTACCCCGCTAATGAAGTGCTCCGGCCGCTTGAGGGAGAAACTATTTTGACACATTTTGACTACGTACCGTAATTGAGCGTGACGAGCTTACCGGTCCCGGGGAAGTAATAAGCCGGTCTCTGATCTGACAGCAATGACTGACAACCTTGTTTGCCTGTCCAGGCCCAACCCGCCCGGCTGCAGGCAGGTACCCCGCTAATGAAGTGCTCCGGCCGCTTGAGGGAGAAACTATTTTGACACATTTTGACTACGTACCGTAATTGAGCGTGACGAGCTTACCGGTCCCGGGGAAGTAATAAGCCGGTCTCTGATCTGACAGCAATGACTGACAACCTTGTTTGCCTGTCCAGGCCCAACCCGCCCGGCTGCAGGGTCCGCTACGAAATGAGCGCAATCCGTTACGGGGTCGGTTGCTATTTACCTTCCGGTCAGCCCGGTTAAATGGGTGACACTCACAAGCGTTTGTCATCGAACGTGATGGATGGAGCACTCGCTCACTGTGCAGGTGTTTTTTCACACTTCATCATGTATAGGTTGGTGCCATAATTTTCCCTACTATTTCTCCATTTTACAGTGGCACACGGACACGGTAAAGATGGCAGCTCTAATCAAGTGCAGGTTGGTTAGCGGAGTAATAAGAATCTAAATGCCACAATTTGTCACCCTTCTTGCACAGCTTACACTACCTGGCCGTTGCGAGTGGATAGCGAGGGTGAGATGGGGCGGAAACGTTGGTTGATGTTGTTGGAGGAATGGCAGCACGAACGGTGACAGTTTTCCGAACGACGGAAGTGGATCAACATTTTGACCGTCACCTTTCAACCTTCGTCAGCTGGCAAAAAGTCAGCTTAATGAAGTTTGAAAACGATGCAGACAAAATGGTAGAACGTTTTTCGCCATGTTTTTGTGTGTGTGTGTGCTAGATTAGAGCGAGAGAAGGCGAGAAAGTGAAAGAAAGAGATGCGAAAGAAAAAGTTGGCTGTCAAAAGTCACAATCCCACGATTACCTCGTCATTCGGCTCGTCACTCTTCTTCGACTGGGCAGAGCCATGTTCGTGCCTTTGCAAGTGTTACTAGGAGTAAAATGTGTGTGTGTGTGAGTGCTCTGTTTCTCCTTTTTCCCAATATATTTTCTCCCACCTCTTTCTTCCCACCAACTTTTGTCACTTTCCCGACGACCCTCAATCATCCGCCGTTTACCGATCGAGTGTCGTTCACTTAAGTGATATTAATGACACGCCTCGGTTCGCGGATCGGTCGCCATCGATCGGTGGCATGCCTGTGGGTGTGCCTGAACCAATCTGCACCTCTACCCAAGGCTACCGGCGAACGGCAAAAACGAAAACAAACAAAACATCGAAAAACAACCAGTGGACCTCATTCAACCGGCAACGTCAAATAAAAGTCGCGGACGGGTACGGGCCAGCGTGCGTCGATGACGGAAATCGGTGAACATGTCAAAACACGACCGGAGGATTGGCGAGAAGAAACCCGAAAACCCCTTTACGAGTCAATTGATAGCAGATAGCAATCAATCATCCGGCC
>KZ061898.1:180078-200422 GCA_002091835.1 Anopheles maculatus
CCCCCCCCCCCCCCCCCCCTCTCCTCTCTCTCCGTCCCCATATCATTCATCGACAGCTGTTTACGCTGTGTGTTTACGAAACGCCAACCGGGTATCCTGCCGCACCGATTTGTATCCTTTGCACACTTGATTTATGTTAAAGTGAATCAGATTTCAACAACTACCGGCTATCGCTCATTCAATCAGCAGCAGCAAGCATTCGGGTTGGGAGTGGGTGAAATGGGTGTGAAACAAAAAAAAACATTTCCCACCAAAGTAAAAATACGAACAGTGAAGCTAAACAGCAAACCAAAGCGGACCGTACCAGAAGCGGAGGCGAGTAGCAAGTTGCACTTTCCAGCTGAGCACCACTTTCTCATCACCTTCCCCCCTCCCCCCCCCTCTCTTTTCCTACCTCCCTATGGGGTTCGAGGGTCACGCTTTGAAGCGCGTGGCATCGCACGGAATGATTCAATTTCCTAAATGTCCTTTTTCGCCTTTTCCGCCCACCGTACAGTCAACACTCGATGTGTTCCCGTTCGTCCGGGGTGCGGTGCTTGCCGTACATTCGTTTCATTTCCACCGTGGTGAAAGGTTCCCATAATTTCCCCTCCTACCCTCCCCGCTCGCTTTCACTCTCTCCTATGCGCCTCCTTCCCTTTTGCAAGCATTTTCGTGCTTTATTCGATTTGGATTCATATCGTTTGATTTATTTCATCCGCTTTTTCATTTGATGTACATTTCCCGGTTTCCGGTTCGACGGGCTTTTTTTTCTCCCTCTCTCTCACACACACACACACACACACACACACTTTTTATTTTGCTGCTCTATTCGTCTTCGCCTTCGTCAGTGATAGTAGTTGATAGTCAAACTGTTACAAGCGCTGGGGCAGGACTGGGGGACGTTTTGGCGTGTCGCGCGCGCTATCGTGCGAATAAAACTTACGCCAGGGATGCTTTCGGCTAAGTGCAAAAACTTGCTGCATTAGTCGATTTCTGCTGACAAATCTTTCGCGCACACCAGCGACAAGATAAGCAGCGGCAAGCTCGAGAAAGGAAGTAAGAGAGAGAGAGAGAGAGAGAGAGACGGAGAGAGAGAGAGAGAGCGAGAGTTTCGTTAGTCATCTTGCTGACGCTAGCGAAAAAGTTGATTTTTCTAAACCCATCAAACGGTTGGATGGTGTTTGGTGGTGGTGTGTCTGTTTTTTTCCCTTTTATTTGATTCTAGTTCCTTCCGCTAATGTCATCATAAAACGCGCACAGAATCGCACACGCATCAACACCAACGGACACACTGTAAAAGCGTGAGGAATCTTTTGGTTTTTTAGCGAAAAAATTGTTAAAAATTCTTTCAATTCAATTCTTTCTTGGATCACAAACAAATACACAATTAAAAAATGTTGCTTGCTTCAACTGTTGCTTTTCAAATAAATGGAAAAATAGACCATTCTTCACGCATCAATTGTACGCACTGTGCGCTGAAGCACAAGACAAAACATTATAGAAAAATATACACAAATACTCACCACCAACACACACCAGAACAAAACATGAGAAAAAAAAGGTTGTAAAAAGGGGTACAAATCAGATGTAGAGAACAAGTAACAAAGAAAAGTGAACTAACAAACTCAAAGATCCCCTTGTGTGGATGGGGTGACGCGTTTCTTTCGTTCGGTAGCGGCACACACGCATCGCGAACTTTAAAGCACGGGATGAACAATATTCCAACCGAAATAAAAGAAATCAATTCAGAGGACCCCGTCCTCCTTCGCTTCTTCTTTTGCTGCTGCTTTTCTCTTCCCCTTTTGCTTGTGTGCACATCAACACCGCTGAAAGATGAAGCATGATTGTCTGATCTTGGCCGGGTGCGGGCTGGTGAATCTCGGCTTCGATGATTCCATTACAACTCAGGACGCCCATTCAACCCCAATTTTGCACCCCTTGCTTGAAGGGTGGTGGTGCTTTTTTGTCCCAATTTTCTTCCTCGCAGGCCGAACGGTTGGGAAACACACTCTCCATCTAACATAACGTAAAGCGAAAGCATCAGCCTTAGGTTGGCGCTGCATGAGTTTCGATAAAAGTGTCCAACTTTGTACCCGGGAAACGTCACCGGGAACGAGGGAGCTGGTTGGCGGAAAAGCGTTGCGATGGCGTCTTGTTGGAAGCGAAGAATGATATGATTTTTTTCTTATTTTCTGTCCATCGTGTCTGTTTTGTTTCCTTCAGCGAATTGCGATTCGAAACGAGGGTAAAGTTTTTGGGCAGCGGGCGATTTTGTTTTTTTTTTTTCATCCACTACCCTCACACACTGCCTCACCCCTTTCCTCCTCCCCTCCCCCCACGCAACACATATGATGGTCCGGCAAGCGATGGATGCGCACTGAAAGCCAATCAGTCGATAAGAATCGAAATAGACACGCTCGAGTCACATTCACACTGGGTGTACCCATTAGCATAGGTTCATCGAAGTGCTTACAGCAGACGACCGAGACCGAGTCAGCAGAAGAAGAAAACAAAAAAAAAACAAACAGTACGGACAAAGGCGTAAAGATTTCATCATCTACTGTCAGCTACTACGAGCTGAGCCCGTTACGGAAAGGTCCTTCTGGTTTTTTTTTTGCGTCGACTTTTCCACTTCAGCACGGCCACTTTCGGCAGCGCCATTTTCGGCTGCCGATTGGAATCTCGATGCGATGGGATTTCTCAGTGCCCGGTGAAAGGGGTGTTCGGGTTTGGCTGTCGTTTGCCGAAACGGTGGGGATTTTTGTGGATTGGTTACACCGTGTAAGATACTATCTACGGTACACACCTTGCGGTGTGTTAAGCTCTTGGTTACCGATTTTGCTGTTTGTGGTTTGGGCAGAAAAACGAAAAGGAAAGGTGTCGTTCACTTGCAGGTTATACCTTTCATTTTTGGTATGAAAACGCATTAATGAGATGCTTAAGTCGTCTATTTCGAACGCACTTACATCATTTTTAGCACATTTGACGTTCAGAGGGCGCCACAGTTATTTTCAGGATCTATACAGGGTCTATGTTAACTACAGCTCGTTTTTTGTATGTGTCGTGCCGATTTTCAGATGATATACTGCTGGCTCTCCACAGCATTAAACTGTGCTTGAGTCAATCTTCAAGTCTGGATTGTATCGAATCAAGAACGTCATCAGACGACGAATATACGAATACAGTTTCGAATGCTTGGTCTTCTTCTTCTTTTCTGGCCTGCTCCTACGGAGCACGTCTAGTAGCACAGGGCCTGGCGTCCATTTAGTTTCCAGGAAACTCGGTCCATGGCTGCACTCCTCCACTCCCGGCTGCATCCGATATCCCTCAGGTCAGACTCCACTTGATCCAGCCAACGAGCTCGCTGTGCTCCTCTGCGCCTCGTGCTGAACGAGTCGCTGACGAGCACCTTCCTGGCAGGGCATGAGTCCGGCATCCTCATCACGTGCCCCAACCAGCGTATCCTTCCGGCTTTGACGACTGTCAGGATGTCTGCATCGTCAAACACCTCAGTTAGCTCGTAGTTCATTCTCCTTCTCCACACGCCCTGCTCGCACACACCGCCAAAGATAGTCCGCAGCACCCGCCGTTCAAAAATGGCGAGTGCATTGGCGTCCTCCGCCAGCATAGTCCAGGACTCGTGCCCGTAGAGGACTACCGGCCGTATCAGTGTGCGATATATGGCGCATTTCGTGCGTTGTTGGAGTCTTCTTGATCTCAGGAGTTTGTGGAGCCCATAGTAGGCACGATTCCCCTGAACAATGCGCCTTCGGATTTCGCAGCTTACGTTGTTGTCCGAAGTTACGATCGTGCCAAGGTAGCAGAACTCCTCTACTACCTCGAGATCGTCGCCGTCAACTAATACTCTGCTTCCGAGTCGTGCTCTATCACGGTCAGAGCCTCCGGCAAGCAGGTACTTTGTCTTCGTCGCATTGATTCTCAATTCAATCCTATCGGCCTCGCGTTTCAGTCGGGTGTACGCTTCGCACACCGCCGTAGATGTTCGCCCGATGATATCGATGTCATCCGCGAAGCCAAGGAATTGGAGAGACCGGGTGAAAATCGTGCCCCGGATGTCGAAGCCCGCGCTTCGCATGACACCTTCCAGAGCCTCACTTCGACACTCTCGCCTGGCACATTGCACACCGTCCATTGTAGCCCTCAACAGCCGTACCAGCTTCGCAGGGAAACCGGATTGCCGCATGATGTACCATAGCTCGGTACGATCTATGGTGTCGTAGGCTGCCTTGAAGTCGATGAATAGGTGGTGCGTGGGGTTCTGGTGCTCTCGGCACTTCTGGAGGATCTGCCGTAGAGTGAAGATTTGGTCGGTAGTGGATTTCCCTCCAACAAATCCAGCTTGGTAGCTCCCTGTAGATCTTGTAGGCAGCATTCAGGACTGTGATGGCTCGGAAGATAGCACAGTCCAGTCTGTCACCCTTTTTGTACACTGGGTGAATAACATCCTCGGTGAACAACCCCCATGCTCGGTCTACTCTGCTTTAATTTGGGATTTACGCAAAGATTAAAATAAGGAAAACATTTTTTCGCGATCGATTTATTTGCTGTGAAGCCCATTGCATAACTGTAGGCGCAATTATTTTACTCCCCCCAGAACAGATACAAATATTGTTCATCAAAACCGATAGAAACTGTAAGTTCGTGTTGTTCTAGCAGCTTGAATGACTCGTATAAGTGTATTGTGAATATTTGGTGGAAGCTTTATCGAGCAATTTCCATTTCCAGTCAAAAAATACCCCATGAAAGTATGCAATTTGTGTTTTATTTTCCAATACTTCCAGGCAAAGAGAGTTTAAAGGCTTTTTTCATTAATGGTAAGAATTGATTATTGTGTTTTAAAAAGCAAACGTCATAAAAGAGTGTTTTTCTGCAAAAAGATAAGCAACAGAAAGCTTTTTCCCGTGTTCGTCGAAACACATACGTAGTAAAACGGATTGAAAACATTAATTAATTTTTTTGTTCGACCTTTCACAACAATCAGAGGCGATAACAAGCTTAACAATAGTAAACTTTCCCCCCCCTTAAACAACAATAAACGTAAAGGTTATATAAAGTTGTGCCAAGCTCATTCGCACATCGCGCACACGAGGCTGTCCCGGGAAAAAGTGACAAGCTTCCCGGAACACCAACATCCGATTAAATGTAGCCGGTGTTGTTTGCGCAGCCTGATTTTTCCTCTTCGTGTACGTGTCTGTCTTGTGCGCTTCCGTGGAACAGAAGGAAATGGTTTAAACCTTGATCTTTCCTTCGGTCTTTCACACACACACACACATCAGGCTCGTACGAGTGGGCTCATTAAATTCGACACATCAGCAGCGAAATATTCTTCCTCCGCGCATCGACCACGGTTGAACGCGTCATGAATGTTATGAGCATGATGCGAGAAGCTGTTCGTATCTTTATGGTGCGTGCCGGTGTGCCGGTGATCCTGATCCTGCCCGTACGCCAATCTCGACCCGGTCAAGTGACGGAGCGAAACGAATGCCGACTGCTCAAGTATTCCATGTTCCATGAATTAGCTTTTAATAATTTTCCCTTCGCAGTAAGCTCATCCGGGACTGTCCACTACCCGGTGTGTTAGGTGTAGATTGTTTGTTTCTTTCTTTTGCGCTCCATCCATCCCACAAACACACACGTACACACCGACCTTCACACAGTCTCTGGTGCGCTTTGATGTCGAAATCAAATTAGAACGAACGAGGGCTGCCGACTGTTGGATCGGACCGGCGTAAGATATAAGCAGCAGCACAACACCACTCACATTGTGCCGAGACACAACTTATTGTGGGCGAGGGGGGCGAGGATACAAACAGTAAGTAACGGTGCAATGGAAAACCAAGGATAAGCGAGGGATGGAGCAGCCCGGAGGATGAAAATGAGCAACATCTAAATTGACAAAATGGTGCGCTGGCGGGCCAAGTCAAGCCAAGGGAAAAGGAAATGGAATTTCTCCGAAATTCTTACCGCTCGAACGCGCCCGGATAAGGGGCGTTGATTGGACGGCCTGCATATGTTGGTGGCGTTGTTTTTCTCGAGAATTGCATGCACCACTGGGCCACACGGGCCATCACAATTAAATTCCATTAAAGTGTGTTTTTGATGTGCACAAAGACATGGTCTCTTGGCCGGATTTTTTATTATCTTTAATTACGGGCTGTTTTTCTTTGAAAGGAAATTTAATTTACTGAGTGATAAGTGATAGTAGGATCTCGATTTATTGTACTAAAAAAAGGGGCCGGTACACCACCGTCATCGGCTTGCAGCACAAACCGAAGGCAAACAAAACGCGTGCAAAGGAAACGCCGTATGGCAGCTATGAATGACAGCACCACTGTACAAATACACACTTAGTTGATGAGGTTTGGGTGGGAAATATGGAGTGCTTTTGTCTGGCGAAGAGAAAAAAAAAATGGAGTATTTCTTTTGTGCACCCGCTCTCTCGTGTTTTCTAGCAACACAATCACACCTTGCTTGGGCTATGAAAATTTAATTCAATACCAAACGCCCTTACAATCCATTTCCTTCGCTTTCTTTTTCCCTCCTTTTGGGGTTTACTTATTTGTACACTTTAAAAAAATCGCACCAACAAACGGGTTCGCTCGTTGGTAAGGTGTCGTGTGTTTTTATTTTCCCCCTGCGAAAGTGTTAAGAACAGTTTGCAACCATTTCGCTTCCCCACTTCCCACTTACCGGCAGCGTTTGAGCGGTGGGAACAGTCAAACGCGGCAGTGTCGAAAAGTTGGTCGTAAAGCATGGAGACGCCTGGTGGCGCGTACCTCGATGGAGGCGCCCGGTAGCTTGTGGCTTTTTTTTTCTTCTTCTCTGCTCTCCGATGAAAGTGCCCGGTTGTTGACGAAAGCGGAAAAGCATTCTCGTACAAGCTTTTCGGTTGCGTTCGGTGGTTCTGGTGGTAGCGTTTGTCGGTGTGCTTACTGGTGTGCGATGAGATAGCGTGCGAAGGGAGGAAAACCTGGAACCATTTATTTACTTTGCATACGAAAGCCGTGCTTTTGTTCTGGCCGATTGTCTAGCGCACAGCAGCTTACAGACAGTTCCAGTGTGTGTGTGTGTCTTCATTTGCACCATTCCGTAGCGTTGGCTGACTGTTGGGGCTGACGGAGTGAGTGTTTTGCTGATAAGATGACGCATTGCGAGTGTGTGTTTTCCTCGGGGAGGGGGAAAAAAAAAGTTGAACACTGCACCTTAAATGGTCGTTAAAGCAAACACATTTCGAGTGAAGCGTATGTCAAACCATACGCGCCACCATCATTACCCACGCACACACGTAAAGGTCGCTGCTTGGGATGCTGGTAGCGATGATCAATTACCAGATCGTGCCTCAGACAGAAAGAGAGCGAGCGTGCGAACAACAAAAAAGATTGATGGTAAAGGGTTCACCTTTCGCTTGCAAAAAGTGTTCTCACACGAGAAGCACACAGGTTTGCTGCCTGCTGCCGATGGGTTCATTTTGATAAGCGTGCACTCCATCTCTCTCTCTCTCGCTCTCACTGCGAAGTGAGCAACACAGCCAAGGTTAGCAAACAAATCGTTACCGCACCGGGTTAAGCTGTGCATTAAGCGGGAGCGAAAAGTTTTGTTGTCGCTTACAAAACAACAAGTTTCCGATTGAAGGTTTTATGGCCGGGCATACATATATCGTGCTGCAATCCACAAACATGGCATCGCATTTCGTTGTTATATTTTATTCCTTTCCCGGACGATACTGCCCAGCGTTCGATGCATGCAAAACAATACCAGCAAAGCACTAGCGATGTAGTTTTTAATGAGAACGATAGCAAAAAAAAAACACAAACAAATCGGAAGTCATCCACCGCTATCCGCTTTACAATTCAAACCACTTTCGAGCACAATGGTTCTCGGTTTGTAATGGAAGCGAAAAGACTACGACAAACAAACAAAACAAAACACAGATACTCAACCCAACAATTGTATGTTAGCTGTTTAGCAAATAAATACATTGTTGCATTATTCATGGAGCTTCCCCGTTCCGGTGTAAACAGTTTCTGTAAAATGGCGTAACAATGCCATTTGTGTTCGGCTCGTGCGCCACACTTGTGTGCGGCAAATCGCATTAAGCGATGGGAGTGTGCGTTAGCTTACACTTGAAACTTTAAGTAAGGTTTATTTTCTGTACAATTTTTCCACATTAGGCTCAGGCAACATTGTGTTTGTTGATTGATTTTCTATTACAACTTTGTGTAATTGATTAAATTAATTTATTTTGAATAAAAATTTTGCACATTTTCGTATAATTTATAGTTCTTTTACTAGAATTCATCACGCTTCGTTGCTCAATCCGCCATCAGGGTGACTTGCACTATCGTTCGTTTGACCTGCGATGATGTATGCGTATTTACTACGCCTGAATGTAGGCACTATTATAGAAAACGCCTGAATGTATGCAATAATGAGAGATAGCTTCACTGTAGATGAATTTTTATCCCCATAACACTAGCTTATTTGGCCTGATTTCAGGTTAAAGAAGGACTAAAATATGAGAAGTACATCCTTCAAAACTAATCTCAAAACTATATGCAAAATCCAAGGTACCGGAAATTGCTGGCGCGTTAAGTAATAAAACTACCAATAAATCTGCATGAAGAGCAAAACGCAACGTAAAAAGGAAAACAAATGCTTGAAAAGTATCACGGATTTTCCAAGAGACAATAATTTTTCCGCTGCATGAACCCCCATAATCTAAAGTTACGCTGAAAAGTTTGTGTTTTACTGCACGATGGGTCGATGGTTCGAGCGTTGATTGCACATACATGTATCGTGCTGCAATCCACAAACATGGTATCGCATTTTGTTGTTATATTTTATTCCTTTCCCGGACGATGCTGCCCAGCGTTCGATGCATGCAAAACAATACCAGCAAAGCACTAGCGATGTAGTTTTTAATGAGAACGATAGCAAAAAAAAAACACAAACAAATCGGAAGTCATCCACCGCTATCCGCTTTACAATTCAAACCACTTTCGAGCACAATGGTTCTCGGTTTGTAATGGAAGCGAAAAGACTACGACAAACAAACAAAACAAAACACAGATACTCAACCCAACAATTGTATGTTAGCTGTTTAGCAAATAAATACATTGTTGCATTATTCATGGAGCTTCCCCGTTCCGGTGTAAACAGTTTCTGTAAAATGGCGTAACAATGCCATTTGTGTTCGGCTCGTGCGCCACACTTGTGTGCGGCAAATCGCATTAAACGATGGGAGTGTGCGTTAGCTTACACTTGAAACTTTAAGTAAGGTTTGTTTTCTGTACAATTTTTCCACATTAAACTCAGGCAACATTGTGTTTGTTGATTGATATTCTATTACAACTGTGTGTAATTGATTAAATTAATTTATTTTGAATAAAAATTTTGCACATTTTCGTATAATTTATAGTTCTTTTACTAGAATTCATCACGCTTCGTTGCTCAATCCGCCATCAGGGTGACTTGCACTATCGTTCGTTTGACCTGCGATGATGTATGCGTATTTACTACGCCTGAATGTAGGCACTATTATAGAAAACGCCTGAATGTATGCAATAATGAGAGATAGCTTCACTGTAGATGAATTTTTATCCCCATAACACTAGCTTATTTGGCCTGATTTCAGGTTAAAGAAGGACTAAAATATGAGAAGTACATCCTTCAAAACTAATCTCAAAACTATATGCAAAATCCAAGGTACCGGAAATTGCTGGCGCGTTAAGTAATAAAACTACCAATAAATCTGCATGAAGAGCAAAACGCAACGTAAAAAGGAAAACAAATGCTTGAAAAGTATCACGGATTTTCCAAGAGACAATAATTTTTCCGCTGCATGAACCCCCATAATCTAAAGTTACGCTGAAAAGTTTGTGTTTTACTGCACGATGGGTCGATGGTTCGAGCGTTGATTGATGGATTTCGTTTGCAAGCTTAACGATCGGTTACGTTTGTGTGTGTTTATACTGGCTAGTTTTTAGATGGAAAGTTTTTAATCTCTTTCACCCTTTGTTTTGTGCGCCCGAAAGTATGCACGCTCATGTTATATCTCTCCGAAGGGATCAATTTCCCCGGCTTCCCGCCCAAATGTATGCAAAGCGGGCGTTTGTTTTGCTCGTTCGTTGGGACGATTAAATATGTAATCGCGATGCAGCCTCCAGGGACAAGATAGTGGCGTATCCAGCCGCAGCGCGAATGTCACCAAGCGAGGTGAACCATCGAACGCTTTTAAGACGTCAGCAGACTGGGTTCTGTGTGTGTGTGCTTTGACGACGATGCACACTATTCGTCGAGCGAGCAAACAAGGCCTGCGGCCGAGTGGCTTCGTATACGTGCTGAATGATTCATCGAGTGCAAACTACTCGTCTGCGAAAGCTGTCCCGTATCCTTGGTCGTGATCGTAAATAGATTATACCTTTTTGCCCGCCAGCTACCAAGGCAACGTACGTACCCGGTGGTGGCCCTTGCCGGTGTCCCGCGTACTTGGGAAGTAAATTCAATTAAGGACCAAATAATCAAGTACGCTCTGCGATGAATTTAATGCCGTGCGGGATAAAACAAACGTCAAACCGGAGCCGGAGCCGGAGGACTTGTTAAGCAGGCTCGGGTCTTTGACTAGCGCCCCTGAGTCCTGAGCGAAATAGTACTCAGTGACTTTTATTTATGCGGTAGCAGTTAAGTTGTGTTTTTCAAGGTTCCTTCGAGGAAAAATGTGTTCCTTCTGTTCGAGGGTGAGACATCTTACGACTTCCGATAAGAAATCACCACCCAAAACGAAGGCGCAAGGTGTGGCACAAGATAGGATTTACGGTGTTTCGGTGCAGGTTGGTGTAGTCAAGCGGTTGAGGCTACAATTTTACGGCAAACCAATTCTTTTCGCCCGGACGATGTTGGACCGTCAATGGAAGCAGCTGTGGAACCCTCGGCTAAAGCCCGTCGCAAACGCATTTAGGCTCTCTCTCTCTCTCTCTCTCTGTCTCTCTCTTTCTTGCTCGCTCTGTCTCTCTCAATCTGCGTAGAATTGGGTCAGCTTTGTGAGCTGGGAATACTGGCAGGCACATTTGTTCTACTATGGGAGTTTTATGTTAATGCTGTCAGCAGAACAACAACTCTCAGCTTATTCGTCTCCAGCGTACTTCTTCCTTATCTTCATCGCTTGCTTCGCCATAGGGTACCCAAGTGTGCGATGGGAAAGAGAGAGAGTGCGCGAAAGAAAGAGGAAGTCGTTGGCATTGCTGTTCTCCAAAAATTCCTCAAACTTCCTCGAACGCTTCAACGTTTAGCATCACTACTCGTAAGCTCGTAATCCAGTTTCTGTTCCGTCCAGCCAGACCCTCCACGCTGGACGTCCCACAATTTAGATAATGGCTATCGATGTCACCATTTTATTCCGTAAATCGACTACTAAAAACGTCCTCCGAATCAATGAACCGTGATAACGGTGCCCGGGCGCCTGAATCTGGTGTACGGTGACGCAGAGCAAGGACGGGAAAGACGTTTTTCCCTGTCGTGTTTTGTGCCCGTTCGGCGTTACCTTACCGTTACCGGAAGTTCCATCTGGCTTCTCGAGGTTTTTTTCTTCATCTTCTCGTATTTTCTGTGCTAAAAGGCCAACAGAAAATGTCGGCTCGGTTGGTTAGATTTTTGCATAACAGATTCGTGCTGATCGTGTTTAGCTCTTGCCACAATCCACTTCGGGTGTGTGTGTGTGTGTGTGTGCGTTTTTTTTGTCTTCTCTCCCAGTAAAAGCAAATGGACGGCTTGATGTTGAAAGGGTGGCTTTACTGCTTTTTGAAAGACGTGTAACATTTAGGATACACCACACACAAACGCACACATGCATCAACAATGAAAGGCGAACGGTTGGGAAGGAACCGTGTCCGAAATATGATACCGGCAGATGGTTGGTTTTATGGTTCATCGTGTAGCAGATCTTGGGGATTTTTGCATAACTATCATTAGGGATTTCCTCTTCACACACACACACACACACACACACACACACGCATACTAACAAACGTAGGATTACTGTTTTATCGTTATCTTCTTACTCCCTTGTGAGTTATTATATTAGACGTTATGGTTCTAAAACAAA
This sequence comes from Anopheles maculatus, assembly GCA_002091835.1. Lineage (NCBI taxonomy): Eukaryota > Metazoa > Arthropoda > Insecta > Diptera > Culicidae > Anopheles > Anopheles maculatus. Next base: position 192,182 of record KZ061898.1, read on the forward strand.
TCAGCCTGCTACGTATGCAATTCTACTGACAAATACACATTTTGAATTCTGTTATCGTTATGAACCCTTCATCTGCGCAAGACGTCAACTCTTTCTAACAAGAATTGCCAACAACGCTTCAGAGACGGAGTACCACTTCGTATGCAAACGTTGTGAGTGAAGTTACGATGCGATGTGCGCATCTAATCGGAACAGCACTACTATTGACATCAAGAAACTGAGGTAATCAATTCTTGACATGGAGAAATACTTTGTGAGGCGTGCTATTTTGCCTCACCTTTTACACCGGCTTTGAGCAAGTGTTAGACAGTATTTCAATCAAGCTTATGCTCATCAAACCGGGCAGACTTAAGAAGTTAGAATTGAGCATACCATTTTCTGTTTTTTGATATCGTTTATTCGTTGATCCTCGGGGAGTTTTGAAGTGAGTCCACTTTTCCTGTAAAGACTGTAAGCTGAAGTCCTTAAAATTTCCAGCAATTACTTTCCGATTAACTGCATACCGACAGGGGCAGTAACATCTCTATCGTACCGCAATGTATGCAATTCGCATCACACAGCTAAATCATTCACTGCTATTTAGCATATTGCTTTGTGGTTTGTGACACACCAACCAGCCAGGCACTAGCGAACAACAAAACTGGTACGAAATCATAAATTTATTGCCCATTTCGTCCCGCCATTGTGACCGTGATGCGTTTCTTAACCTTCGCGTTGTGTCTTGCGCTCGACCGGGACGCTCATTACGCTGCATTTACTGCTTTGTGTCAAACTATTATCAAACGCGTGCTATCGGACGCATCGAGGTGAATGGGAAAAAAACTTTTTCCCAACCATCACATCATTTACGATCGTTGCACACGCTACCAGCGGATGTTACGTGCGATGCATTCGCCGTTTATGCGAACGATGGCCCGATGGCGAAGGCTCATCCGAACCACCACAATACGGTGGCGGCCCCATTCTACTTTCGGTTGTGATCTTAGTGTGCTGTGCGTTCGTACCACTTGCATAGTCATAAACACCGAGACAAGAAAGGAAAGCAGCACAACAACAAAAACGATCCCTAAAATGTGCTGCGAAGTGAACGGAAACTGCGGTACGTTTCGTTTGAAAGGGCAGTAAAGCAAACAATCTAACCGTCGCCATTGTCGTTTGGACGCCAACACAGTTCCAACCCGCACAGTAATGAGCGTGATGAGCTTTCTGTGTGGGTGGGTGAGTTTCAATTTAATTCCATTTAATAGCTGCCGGGCGGGATGCATAACTTGCGGCGCAAATAGCAATCGCGCTATCGGTGATCGCTATCGTACAGGTCCGGTTTGATGAAGTTGGTGTGTGTGTGTGTTTGTCGGTGTGTTGTGTGTTCCGTACAGTGGAAACTGGGTGGAAAACTCTCGCTGGCCATCGGCGTTCGGTTTCGGAGGTGTACTTTACAGGGCAAACAGCATTTTTGTGCTCTTTATTTCCCATCAGTTAGAGGTATCGGAAAATATAAACTGTATCAACCAGTACCGCATACACCACGAACACACACACACACATACTTACCTTCAATACTTACAGATCAGAGTGTTTCCCCGTTGCAAAGGTTTGCACATTGCACTATGAGCAATTTAGGACAAATGTCGGAAGAATGTTGATTAGATTTTTTGTCATTTACATCTAATTTGATGTACAACACAATAAGACATTGATACAAACGTATTATTGGACACTGTATCTGGTCGTCAATGTAAATAAAATCAAGAATAAATATAATTTATTTCAGGACAGTTTGTGTCGCGATGGAGACGCCTGGTGATTGCTGCAGAGGTCCTCAACAACATATTAATCATCGAAATAGCATTACAAATATCAGCATATGGGAGCTTCATTCTTGTTACTTAACTTGTAATTCTAATGTCCTTTGGATTTGATACCTCAGACTACAAGTGTCAGGTCCTGTACTTCATAGTCGAAGTTAAATGTTTTAAACCGTGTCCCAGTAAGTTCCCATTGTGCAGAGGAGTGTGTCTGTGTGTCTCGGCTATCGGTCGACACCGGGTTCGGTGTGCAATGGAATCGATTTAAAACTTTATCGTACTCGATGCACGTTGCACAAATTGAAACACGGCTAGGGAATGTGCTGCAATAGAGGAGTTAGGAGGGAACAAGAAAAAAATATCAACCAAGCGAGAGGAGAAAGAAGAGAGAGAGAGAGAGAGCAGAAGAGAGAAACGAGAAGGAAGGAAAGAGAAATAGGGATCGATTCTTCTGGGAGGACAAAGTTTACCAGCTGGCAACATTTCCTTTAGAGCAACCTGGAGGCAAGAGTAGAATAGAAAGACACACACATACACATACATACATACACATACAAAAAAAAAGTGGAAACACTCGTGGGAAAATGTGTTCACAGATTTCACACTTTTCCTCCCGCTTCCTCCTACGTGTGTTTCCCCATCCACCTGTACACTCTTCTTGCGCCCAGCTACTTCGAGACGCACCGATAGATTCGCACGTTTGACGACAAATCCAGCACGGTTTAAGGTGGTACAATGGTAGGGAAGGAGGGAACGAGAGGGGTTGGGAGGATGGTGGTAATAAAAAAACTTACGGCACAACTACTCGCGGTATCCCAGGTAAGGCGGGCCAGCCACAGGACGGGGGCCGGCACCAATTAAGTGCAGCTAATTATTCTGCAGTTGTTTTATGTGCTTCCGGGCTTTGCTCGTCTGTGGAGTGTGTGTGCGCGGGCGCTCGTTCGTCGATAATTATTCAAACAGTGTAACAATAAACATTATACCCGCCGCCCCCCCCCCTCTCCACACTCAGAAGTGGAGTGAGGTAAAAGTTGTTCCTATCGCAAGAAAATTATAATACCGAAAGGATCCGACAACTGGTCAATGTTGTTGTGCCACGACACACTAAGCGAATAAGCAAGGAGGAGGATAAGAGAAGGGACCAGAAGGGGGTGAAGAAATAGGCTCCCCACTGTACCGAGCATTGCGTGCGAATGGGAAACCCTTCCGTTGTTCAAACTTCACATTGTGCCTAATGGAAAGTTGCATTGCATCACGTAAATTGAGAGGTGAGCATCGAACACGCAACAGTCCCAGCACGCAGACCGACGGGAAAAACCCCCGGACCGTTTTAATAATATCCTGCCACCCGCGCGCCGCAGTACCATTTCCGCCCTCGTTGAACGCCATTTAACCGGTCACCTTTATGCGGTACGTAGCGTCAGCGCGTGACTAAGCTTAATCGTTCTCGGCTCCTTTCTTAATTTCTCGATTCTTTATCACGATCTGTATCCGCGAGCTGCTCTAACCCTTCTGTCGCGGCTGAGTGTGTTGCGTTAGCCCTCGCCAGCGAAAAGCTTTTATCTGTACCGATATCCTTGGCTAGTTTTTGTGCTTTTACGCGTGTTGATTGCTTCTGCCTTAAAGCGCTTCAAATGAGAATGTTTTTGTAGTTTTGTGGTGCGAATTGCATAGCTTTAGGCGCACCCTCTTAACCGAGTTACGAGACACATTTCTTTGTACAACATAATTAATCTATTATATAAATATAGGTCCTTCTAGTAAAAATAAAAGTAAATAGCATAACTTTAGGCGCTACCACAATACAAATTCGCCAACTATTATGCAATAAAAATGATAAACTTATCTATTGAAAGGGGTTTCTTCTCTATTTTGATAACAAGCGTCACTGGGACAGTTTCATCTAGCACGGCCAACACACATTCCGATCATTCTCAATGCTTTCCTGCCCTTAAGCCATTATGTTTGCTCCACGTGTCACAGCTCATTGTTGAACCAACCCCTAATGGACCAACGAATAAAAAAGCCGTACGCAACAAAAATGAATGGCGTCAAATCAGGTAGCATCCGGGATCGTTTAGTTTTGGGCGGAATCGAAAATATTATCCTTTATAGCGTCGATCGAAACACGATGTCCTTCCGAAATGGCGCTTGCGGATGCGAACATCGTGCGAACACACAATAAAAACAAATGCACACACACACACACGCACACACGCACACTAAACGAAAGGAAGTAAACGTGTAGGACACTCCGCATCTCCGCATCTCCGCATAATAATGGAAAATAAACATAACCTCACATTTCCTGTCCCGGGTTTCTTTGGTTTTGTTCGCAAACGCTTGTCTGTGCTAAACCCCTCATCGGTCAATATTGAACGTTGGTCAGCGTTTCCGATCCGAACAACCGTGTCATGTGTATGTGTGGGTGTGTGTATATACATTCCTTCCTCCCCTTCCCCTTCCTTCCACATCCACTACTACATCCGGATCGATTCCAGTGAAGATCAGATGGAAGCATTTTTCTGTTTTCTTTCTAAGGGTAAGTTTTTTTTTCCGTTTCGCTTCTCTTTTTTTCGCATTTCGAACGGGTTCAAGTTCGGAAATTGATGGAGGTCAGCCCCCCAAAAATACACACACGCTAAACTACACTTGTGGCAGTGCGTGTGTGTGCGTATGTGTGTTTTCTGTTCATAAAAAAAACAACGAAAAGAACAAAACAAACGAGTCAGAAAATTAACAGAAAACCTGATCCTGACCCATCACGGTTTTCCTAGATGGGGTGAAGGTTTTTGGGATGAGTTTTCTCCCATACCTTCTTCCACCTTACCCCTTTCTGTTACTTGTCATATTTCCGAAAAAGGATAGAACAAAACAAAACATAATCCAAACACAACAAAACTATGAAGCGATGTACAGTTTTCGATTTTCCGCTTTTGGGTTGGTTGTGTTGCCTTGTTTTTTTTTTTGACGACAAAACGATTGAACGGGAGTCCGGTTACTGATGGCCGGATGCGTAGCAAAGGGAAAGGCATGTCACCGCACAGCTGCGGTCAAGCGGACTAGCCACGGACGGGACATCGTTTTGGCAAACAAAAGCGTAAAGGAAAAGGAAAGCGAATGGAAACGGTGAGCTACGGTAAATCGGGCATCACATAACCACCGGAAATGTCAACCGCTTGGTGGTAGAGGGGATGGGGAAGGAAGGTGAAGGGGGAAAGGTTCTCTTTAGTGTGTGCGTGTGTGTATGTATGTACATTTTTCCTCAGTTAAGAGTGGGTGTACTGCGTGCATTAAAATTCTGTGCGGAAAAGGTGGAAACATCTCCACGTTGTGTGACGCATAAAACATCATATTTTAACTCTGATAAAGTCTATTAGGTTTATCAACCACCAGGACAATGTATTAGCTGTCACTTGACAAACCAATGAACTTGAACTTTGTAACAGTGAGTATAAACGTTTGAATACACAACTGAAATCAGAGTTGTAATACACTTTCGATTAAAGATATCCACTTGATAGTGAAAACGTTTTACAGAAAAGTTGTACTACAATCCGATGTTCAGCTCTCCCAGGTTTGAATGTCGGGAAGAAGAAATCTTAAGCCCCATGTATAAATCAAACGTGATAAAATCAAAACCAGGAGAAAATTGTTTCAAACTAAGTACGTTTTAGTCTGGAGTGCATCAGTAAACTCCGAATGTTGAAGTTTTCAATGCTGGTGAATATTCAAGTACAAGACTACAAGACTACCAGGCGGCCCGGTGGTAGATACGACAGCGGCGCCGGTCTTCACACGGCAGGACCGGGGTTCAAGTCTCATCTGGGCCGTTCCCCCATAGTGAGGACTGACTATCCAACTATTAGGTAACAATAAGTCTATTGAGCCAGAAATGGCAGGCATGACCTAAGAGGTCGTTAGGCCAAGAAAGAAGAAGAAGAAGAAGAAGAAGAAGAAGAAGAAGAAGAAGAAGAAGAAGAAGAAGAAGAAGAAGAAGAAGAAAAAGAAGAAGAAGAAGAAGAAGACTACATTCTAAGGTCTAGTATAACATGCACATGGAAGACAATGTGAAAGATTGTACATTGGCCCAAGGATTTGTGGCTCTCGGACAGCTCAAACTAGTAGTTGGATATCTGGAGCGCATTCAAGAATCCACTAGGACTGCATCAGTGAAATAGTGAAAAGAGGCGTCACAATTCTACGAAGATCTGAGACACCTGGAGCTATCAGACTACTCTGAATCCTGAAGCTTTAAGTGTGAGCGTATGATGAAGCTCAAGTCTAGAAACCGTCTCATCTTTAGGTCTAGTATAATACGCACCTGCCTGGCATCGTTTTGAGAGCGTGATTGCTGAAACTTGAAGAAATCTATAATCGTTTGAGAACCTCGTGAATCTCATCTCAAGAACGTTTAGCAATAGTACAGATGTCCTTGCTATGCCTTCCATATTGTCCATCCATATTGAGCATACATCTAGGGAATCTGTCAAAAGTATAAAAACTACCAATAGCAACAGTCGTTATTGAAGAGCTCTTCAAGAAGTTCATGAAGATTAATATTAGTTTTACGGCACAGCAGAACCACAACAGCAGCAGTAAGGTGTGTTAGAATTTTCTCTATTTAAAGGTACATCTCGTGCTGTTTCTCGTCAACCGTTCTCCATCGCCTGTACGAGGGCGCACGCTTGATAGAATTCTTAACCGAATAAAGCCACATCTTGGCAAGAAGAAAAAGCGGGAAAAAAGCGAATCGAGTAACCGATGCGAGCGACGGAGGACATTTGCCCAAACTTCAAGAGTCACCAGTTGCTCGGCAAACGAACCGAACGATGTACTGGCGCGTTATTTTGCTGTGCCTGCCTGGTTTTGATCGGTAAACGATGGGTCGAGATGGGAAAGAGATTAAACTCTCGCTCAACAAGAGGGGGCGACGAGGGGGGGGGGGGGGGGGGGTGGAGAGGCGGGTGGTTAGGAAAAGCGTCACAAAAGCGGTCACCCAACCACAACGGACGCAATGCGATCGAAAGGCGATTGGACATGGGAAGAAATGGACTCTTGAAGCCGGTTCGGTTTCTATTTTACCTTTGGTTTTGTGTTTTCTTTTTTGGCGTATTTTTTTCTTCTTCTCACTCCTCTTCTACCTCCCCCCTCCCCCGGTTTTTTTCACCGATTTTTCACCGTAAATGTACACGAAAACACACACACACACATACCGGTATTCTGGTGAAATTACTGAAAAGGGATAATGCCGAGAGAGACAGCGCGAGGCTGTGTCCTGCCAGCAGCAGACGATAAAGACCTACCGTACTGCTGTGCCGTTTGGGACGTGGGGAATGGAGGTGGGCGGATGGAGTAGGTTTTCCTCGCCACCCCAAATGCTATTCTTTTTCGGTTCGCACAATGCGGCGACGGCAACCGAGTGGTTTGTTTCAGAACTTTTAACCTTCGACCGATCTACATTTTGGTTTTGTCCACTTTTCCAGGTTTTTTTTTTTGTATTTTTCCACAAACCCCTTTCCGTTCCGTTCCGGCTTGGGCGGCCTCGGAACTCGTGTGGACAGTGTGGAGGCTTAAGCCGTCCCACGTCAGCACTGTTGCAAGGTACCCATTAAGGTTGCGTTTTTGGGCAATAGGTTTTCCCGCCTGCGACATGAAAAACCGACCTTTGTCCTTGAGTGAAAAGTCCAACAACAACTCAAGGAGGGGGGTAACAAGACACACATTTCGCAGTTCGGGGATGGGAAAATCGGCTCCATTTCAGGTGCGCTTTCAGTGGAAAAAATGGTTGAAACGAAAATTGTTGCTTTTCCGAACATGAAGGATGTCAAATGGAGTTGCGATGGCAAAAGCGGGGAGGTATACTACAAGATGAAGCCTACGGGGGTCTACACAGCAAGGAAAGAACCATTACCTCTCTCTCTCTCTTTCTCTCTTTCTCTCTCTCTCTCTCTCTCTTTCCCCTAAACCCCCTCTCTCCCCCTCCTTTACGTCTCACCCTCTCAAAATTAATCACTTATCTGCGATACCACAAATACGGACCACGAAATGAATTCTTGCTCGCATTCGCTTTCGGTTATTTTTTTGGTGAAATTTGTAATTATTTCATCATCAATCTAAGATGAAAAGCAAACAAAAAGCCAGTTTTTCCATTTCCCGCAAACAGAAAATTGTCCAAAAGCAAGCAGCGGAACGCATTCGAATCGTCATGTAACAGGTATGGTTCACCATTTTCTCTGTGTTGCGTTTTATTTTTTCCGGTGACCATGTTCTTGACGACCTGATGACCTGAAGGATCCGAGCGTGTAAGCGGATTTTATGTTTCCAACTTCGCTCCCTCTCTCTCTACCTCTCCCTCCTCACCTTCACTACCTTTACCTATTGTTTTAAGCATGTTGCTAGCTTTTCTTCTTCGACCATTTTGTTCCCAGGAGCG